>QKMX01058497.1:0-17391 GCA_003401595.1 Venustaconcha ellipsiformis
GGTATGACTCGACCGGGAATCGAACCCACGACCTCCTGCACACCAAAGTATCCTGGCATATATTTTTTTAAATCTGATGTTCCAGGGTACAACATATGTTTAAATGGAACAGACATGATGTTGAGTGTGCAGTTATACAGTTTAAAATACTACAACTTATTGTGATATACAAGTCTCACCACAATACGTGTCCCAGTATCATAAACAACAGCCCTAACAATTCACTACCACCCTAGTATTGCACGATTTATAAATATTTGAATATATAGTGTATTTCATTAGCAAACTGGACTTTAATGTGACAAAATCGATCAATTAATTAAGTACAATTCTGTCCAATTTCAAGTGTGAATGAATTGATAAAATAATTATCCTGTTTTCAGGTTCT
Source organism: Venustaconcha ellipsiformis (assembly GCA_003401595.1). Lineage (NCBI taxonomy): Eukaryota > Metazoa > Mollusca > Bivalvia > Unionida > Unionidae > Venustaconcha > Venustaconcha ellipsiformis. The sequence goes on from QKMX01058497.1 coordinate 389, forward strand.
GCATATTGCAATACAACGTGGTGATATGATCTATTGAATCATCATGAACATATTGGTATTCCCAATACACATCGCAGTTTTATTATGTCACAGGTAAATACTGGATAAATTGGACTCAAAACACTGTTAGCAAAATCTTCAGTTTGGTATTCAGGCGTAGATTGGATTGCTGTTAGTCAAAGGGTAGAATCGTGCAGTCTGTGATTCCTTCTGTTGGACCAATAGAAAACCTCATTTATACTCTTTTTCATTTTGTTTTATCATATCAGGCATCTGAAGATCAATTATTATGACAGATCATAAGTAAACTGATTGGATAGCACTTTGAACTGTTAAGTTTTAAACCTTTTGCATGTATATGTTTTCTTCCAAAAATTTTTCATGCTCACTTTCCTGTTTTAACTTTTATTTATCATATTTTGTGGAATAATCCATGCAGGTGGGTAATGTCTTTTAGCTGGAAAAAAAGCAACTTTCGTTTTAGTCACAAAGTAATTTTGGGGCATGAACGATGGGACTGTATATAATAGGGTGATGTTAAGTAATGGATATCCTAACAGTTTACTAACAAATTGCGTCTTACAATACCATGCTGTTGCATTAAGTCACTCATCACTCCTGTCTGTTGCTAGATGGAACTTGACTGATTTTTTTGTTTAAGGATTTATTGACGAGTGAATTTTCTAAAATATAACAAAAAGACCCAGAGCTATTTGTAAAGTTAATTTTTGGGGTGAATTTCATTGAGGCTGCATTGTTTTTTATTGCATACCAAAGTGTTGAAATAAATGATCAATTTAAAATACATCAAAACCAAAGTGACAGTTTGTTATGTAGACTTTTACTACTGTAACCATATGTGGCAAAACCATTATCACAGGAAAATATGATAATGTTATTGCAAATAAATAGTTTTTTTTTGTTTCCAAACAAAACGATCAGTTTTATAATTATCAATATATGGTGTTTAAAATTGGTCACATTTATTTAATGTTGTTAAATCTGACTTTATCCCGTATTTGTTGAGCCCACCTTGGTGGAATCTTAAAATTGCAATCACTTTTGCATTTGTATGCATGCGTACAAACCTTATGTAATAGTACCTCCTTGTTTTCAAAAAGAGGTCAATTATTTTAGAAAATAAAAATTATTTTTAAGTAAACCTGTCTTGTTGGTTTGTATTAATGTGTGATGTTATGTTCACACTTCAAAAATCATACAGGTGTCTATAGTAATTCAAATTTTTTTAAAAAAAAAAATGCTTCAGGACAGAATATTTGCAAGTGATCCTTTGATTGTTATTTATCCTTGGAGTTCAAAGATGGCCATGGCATCACTAACTGATTTGGTTTCTTTGAGTATGTGAATAGCTGTTCAAGTCAGTTGGTGCTCTGCAATGTCTGTGGCAGGAGATACTGTTGGTTTACGGTTTACTTGATCAATAGAAAACGTGCTGCAGTTCTGACATTTCTGCTGATCATGCTTCTGCACTGTCTCTGCAATTTCTTCTGTTCAAAGTCAGTGGTCCCAGTGTGGATGAGATATGGACTGCACATGACTGTGCTTCTGAGGTAGGTGAACTTGACCACTGCCATGAGGTTTGGCCATTTACTGTGATGGTTGGCTCTTTGTAAGGTTTTCCTGGTGCAGGTTGGTGCATCACCTGTCTTCTTGATACTGATCATGACAGACATTGTCAGAAGCCTTAAGAGAAATGGTCGATACTGTGTTGCATACCTTACTCATATTTGGTATTTAGGAAACGGTCATCAGCCAATAGGAGATCATGAATGTCCACTTCCTGTACCTTCATCTGTAGTCTGTTGCCTCATCAGGTTGAAGAGCTTTCCATTAGTCTGGTATCTGATGTTAATTCCAATATCATATTCATGGAAGGCATGAGTAAACATGGATGAGAACATCACACTGTCTGCTGACTCCATTGGTGACTGGGAATGGTTCAAATGACGTGCCATTGCCCACAGCATGAGCAAGCATAGCATTATGGAACTACTAAACCATCATGATAAATTTCTCTTGGCAACTTTGACATGATCTTCCAAAGCCCTCCATAGCTGATAGTTCAATGAATGTCAAGTTTAAATTTTGAGTTTTGTTCCTGTCATTTTCCTTGAGTTTGACAGGCTGTAAACACCATGTCTGGTCCTTCATTGTTTCTTGAGGCCACATTGACTCTCTGGTAGGATCACTTGTTTAGCTTGATGTGCAAGACAATTAAGCAGAATCCTGAAAAATATTTTGCCAGCTATTGACAGTAAGAATAATCCCTGATGGCTTCAGGATTACCTGTTGCCTTTCCACAATTTTTAAGTGGACAATTGATGCATCCCTGTACTCTTTGGGTATAGTTCCCAGAGTCCAAATTAACTGGAAGATTTCACCAAGTTTATGTGACATGTGCAAGCCTCCAGCTTTGTAAACCGGTATATCATCTGCTCTAGGTGTTTTGCCATTTAACAGCAGCTCAGTTGCTTTCAGTTTCAGTCAGTATTAGAGGATCAGCAAAGTTATATTGATTTCTACTTTGTGCAAGTCAATCACTTGCCTCCTCACCAACTGATGACTTGATTTTGCATGCTATTGAAGTGTTCAGCCCATCTTTGTTTGAAGTATCTTTTCTCTGTCAGTGAGCAGTGTGGTGCTGGTTCAGTATTGAAGAATGATGACTTCAATGTGTTATAGAATCTCTTCATCAACATTTTCTGAGTTTATATCAATTGTATTCAGTTGGCTATACAGTTCTATGATGAATGCCTGTTTCACAGTCTCCTGTTTCAATCTGGAGAAAGTGTTTTTGAGGACACGTTTTGCCTTGTGGTCATCTATTAAGCCGATTCAGGATATTGAGTCTTGCGATTATGAACCTATGGTTAGTCCAGCATTCTATATTTCCTATGGCCTTCATTAACCAGACATGTTGCCTGTCACTTCTCCTAATAATGACATAGTAAGCTGCCATTGCAGTTTGCAGGCTGAAGACTGTTTGTGATTAGTAAATCATGATCACCACATTTCTACAGTAGGAGGAGTCCATTGTTGCAGTATGCCAGTCATTTTTGCCAGTGACATCTGGTCTTGTCTGATGATCTGTGCTAACTCTAGATATGAAGTCACCAATGATAATGAACTTGTCTGCCTTCACTACTTCTGCAATGAGATTCCAGGTCATCATAAATTTGTCCTTGATCTCACATGGGTTGGTCATGGTGGGTGTATAGGCACTGATGATAGTTGCATATCTTTTTCCTGACAGTGGAAATCTTCATTTGCAATAATCTGTCAATCACTTCCTTTGGGAGGTTTGCGAGTTTGCTTACTGGCTTTGATTTTATGGCAAACCCAACACCTGTTTTATGTTGCTCTTCTTTCCATTGGCCATTTCAGAAATTGTAACTGGTTTCTACTTAGATGAGTTACCCTTACTCAGCTAGGCAGGTTTCACTTGGGGCTGTTATTTTGATGTTGAATCTGGCCAGTTCTATTTCATTTAAAGCTGTTCTTCTCACGGGTCTATTTGCTATGTACTTGTCCATTGGTGTTCGTATGTTCTAGGCACCAATGGTGAGTTGCATCACCTTTGTCTTCTTAGTCAAAAAGACTGCTATGGTGGGATTCCCATCAGCTGTGGCATGCTGGCCAGGGTTAAGCTGAAACTTGCAATGTTAAAAACACCTTTTCCAACCTCTTCTTCATGCCATGGAGGTGAACAGTGTTGTCCTAAAAAGTGCTGATCTGTCAACCTGGGGACTGCTGAGTTCCACTGATGCTTTAATCTAGTGAAAATTGACCCAGTGTCCTGAGCCACCTCTGTACTGGTCTGTAACAACATCTCTCATCCACATTAGTCTTGCTTCTTGTCCATCACCACAGGGCATGTAGGAAGCAACTGATGGAGGAAGGGAGTAGTGTCACGACTTGTGATGGATTTAAGCGAGGGAAAGTTCTACCGAGTTGCCCTCACTCTCTTGTCCAGGCCTGTCCAAGTCCAGTGGCATTACATCTGGAGACAAGTCCGAGTGCAGTGGATGGCCATCAATTCCTTCTGCACCTCAGCTGATGCCCTGCACTGTTGACAGCTCTTGCCATCTGCCTTCATAGCCAAGGGATAAGCATATCTCCTTGGATGCCTAATCCACCACCAAAAAAACTTATCACAGGGAGCCAGCTGTTGCTAATAGCTCTGGGTCAACAGCCACAGGTAGTACTGTCTGCTGTTACTTAAGGTAGCAGGTGATCCCTGACTTGACCAGATCCTTTAGTAAACATCAGATGAAAACACAAGATAGGAGTTTATGTTTTTCACCATGCAGCTAAATTTTGCTCATAATAGACACATTAGGAGATTTTACATTTCAATTTAAATGTCAATATATTATCTTAAAATATTGTTTGATATCAAGCTAATATCGGTATTAGTTTTCAAAATAAGTTTAAATTCTTTACAGAACAAACCATATGTATTGAAACTTAACATGTATTTTTATAAATTTAAGACTGAAAATTTACAATTGAAATCTAGGGGGTTCTGCTACTTGTGTAGTTACTGTATATGGATGCTTATGAATTCAGTCCAACTGCAAACTACAAAGATCCTGACTCTGTTCATAAGCATGTATACATGGTAGCAAGACTCAAAGCAATTTAACAAACTCAGATGTTCCACTTGATATATAGATCAGTTAAGTTGGATAAGTCACTCAATTTCTTATTGCAAATTTTTCCAAAGATGCAAACATTGTTTCAAGATAACAAAATGCATAATGCAGACAAATCTTTGAAATATCCAACCACTGTGATACAATTATTTACTAGCATGGGCAATATAATTTTACCACTTTGCCCAGTTTCCAACAAGGTACATACACATGATTCACAAGACATGATCAAGATTCTTGTATCAAAATTCAAAGTTCCTTCATTTCCAATTTTTAAAAAAAATAAAGTTCAGTAAATCGGGGAAAATATCTTAAATGCATGCATTAAATACACTGCACTTATTTCCTCAAAACTATAATCCAGCACCATCTCAGGAACTGCTAATTATTAGAATATATATGTGGATGGATGTACGGATGCATTCATCTGTAGCATTTAATGACATATCACATCAATTATGGCGATGGAGTGATGATTAAAGTTCAAATACCTTGGTTATATTATGGCAATCGCTAATATTTACTAACACTAAAACAAAATATTTTTGTTCATTTTTACAACTTCCCTCAAAAATTACCAAGTCGATTTTTAAAAGCCATTTTACAACAACCCCATGCTTCATAAATATACAAGAGAACACATGCACAAATGTCTTCATACCATTGTACCAGTAACTGTAGCTGGTCCACAACTAAAATTATTGTGCAGAAATCAGCTTGGTAATAAATGGACAATAGATGGACAACATCTAACAAAGTTAGCTCTGCCTTATGGTTGACGTATATAAGGATACAATTTTTAAAATACAAAAAGTCTAAGGTCTTCTAGCTGGAACATCTAGGATACATTGTAGTATCTATCACAGCTGAAAGACCACACTCTGCGGGATACTCATTTAAATTTAGTGTTTTTATGTATATTTAATTATTTGTTTAAAAAACATTTTAAATTGCATTGCATGCTATTGTAATGTAACTGTTTACTGGATATGATATTGTCCAGTTTTGATATTGTGAGTTTCGTTCTGTTTGACCTGGGAAGGGGTTATTTCACAAATAATAATAGAAAAACTATCTAGTTTTTTTTTACCTTGATTTAGAATCAATGACAGTTTTGGTAAACAACTTTTTAAAAAGTTTTTAAAAAAAATTCTTTCTCAGAGTAAGAATAATGAAGTCAAGGCCATTCCTGCAGTATGTGATATGAAACAAGTGTTTATTGTTATAAACTTCTATTTTTCTAGAAGATTGACCCTCATCCAAGAATCTGTTATTTGTCTTAGTGTATATTGGTTTGATTTCTGTGATTCAACAAGAAACTGTTGACATGTCTACACTCTGAAGGTCACAACAGACGTCATCGCCTTCCATTTGGATTTCATCAGAACTTTTTAATACTAGGGCTTTCTATTTTTAAATCTTGGATTAGTTTTGGATTTGATTCTTAAAACTTGTTTTTTCTTAATTTTTCACTTTGCATTCTAGGGAAATAAATTAATTGTTAAATTTTACAAACAATTGTTGTCTTTATTCTTTTCTGTTACTTATTTTTAAACAACATAGACTTATAACAGTGCACAGGTGTAGGATATTGGCACAAAGAGAAGTTAAGCAGAATTAGTACATTATAACTGTAATGCACTATCTGTACATATACGGTTAGGGTTTTCATCTTGGGTTCCAGTCAGAGCAACTGCACATTGCTGCCGGATCCAAGCTGGACATTTAGTCTTGGGCATGGTGGTGGGAAAAGTTGAGAATATAGTGGTCAAAATTTAGAATGTTTGAAAACAGCAGTTTAACTAAACCTTTGAGCTGGATAGTACAAGAATAAAAGATATGCTCATTAAACTTTATGAATATAATCAAACAAAAACATTTTCAGTAAATTTTGTATGATAACTTGGTTTTTGCAAAACCTCAAAAATAGGTTACTTTAGAAAACTGGTGGCAGGTATCTTATTACTTTCACTGGGTGAAAAATAAGGTAAACATCTTTACTTTGACTAAAATTAACCCATAAACTGCAATATAATAACTCGCTCTTGATTAACCTACAAATTTAACTCAAATTCTTTATGTGAATTTTTGACAGGAATGGGGGGTGGGAGTAATTTTTTAACTAATACTTACCTGTCACTACTGAACTGCTTACCTTTCTGCAGTAGCAACAGGTATTGTATTAAATATATTACACTCATAAATTTAAATTTAATTCCATACAAAAATAACCATTACACTGACACCAAAGTTTATCAAAAGCATGAAAATACTAGATTGAATCTATTCCAACAGTATCCATAGCAGTAAAGTAATTAAAGAAATGAACACCCATAATTGGAAGACATTTTTCTCTTTCTTAATAGAAGAATCAAGATGACTGAACAAGAACTAAAATATTTAATTCATCAGAAAACTCTTCTAGTGATTGTACACTGAAGAACAAGTCAAGCACATACATGTCACTTAATAGGGTATCTATAACAATTATGTCATACATAAAAGCTATCACCTGAAAAAGAAATTAGTTTAACACATCACTGGATCATTAGGCATTAGTTCTATTGCTGCTCATTTATTTCTGTTGTTTTGCAAGTTTATGTACAGAACACGAGTTTAGAAATGATGAAGTTTGCAAGTTCATGTAAATAGAATACTAGACAAGTTTAGAAATGATGGAATCAAGTTCATGTAAACAGAACACATTGTACAGTTAAAAATGATGAAGTTTCTTGTCAAATACAAAAAAATCCATAATATTTTAATAAACAGGCAGGTGGGTAAAAAGAAGTGCTTCTAAGTCCAACTACAAACAAAACAGACTTGATCTGCCAGTGAAATCTGCAATGGCATATTGGGGGACTAGGTTGTTTGTTGTACTGATTACTCATAAAAATTGCCTATACCAAGATCTGCTGGCACATTATGGGATGGCAGATCTGGGTCTGTGCAGTTTGCAGCTGGATCCGACTTGAGTAAATAAAACCTGGCTTAATGTATGAAAACATTTTAAATAAGTGAAGGAGTATCCTTCTGGCTTATATTCTTTACTGAGTGTTCCCAAATGAGCACCAAAAAAGTGTTTATCTTTTTCCTAGAGTTTTTTTTACCATTTATTTTGATGAAAACCAACAATATTTCAATGAATTACAATAGTAATATAATGCATGAAGTTGACAGAGGACAGAAGTTTTAGCAAGTGTTTATCCATAATACACAAGAATGTGGCTAAGAATTACCTGAAAAAGCAGAAGTAGAACAAAAACTGTTCAATCGGCACATTAATTTATGATGTTTGAAACCAGCTGATTACAAACCTAATACCTGTAACTAGCTGTGTTTTGTATGATCAAAAGCTGATAATCTTGCCCTGACAAGCATAATATGGTCCTGATTTGAAATGCCAAGTAAGATGTCCTTCCAGTTCATTACTCAAAGAAATGTTCCATTAGTTCTGCTCCTTTTCTCTGAGGCTAGATGCAAGATGGTGACTAAAAAATATTTTTAAAACAGAATAATATCTTTGAATGTATTTTTTCATTAATATATAAAGCAACAAAACAAGACGTTAGAAAGCTTGAGCTGTAAGATTTTCCCCATGTTAATCTTGTATTTTAAAATTTGGTTGAAAATAAGGAAATTCAGTTAACAGCCACACATTTGTGGTCTAAGACATATGACTAGGTACTGGATATAAAACCTTAACAGGATTGTTCAGCAATGTTTAAATAAGCCCAGGAAAATACATCAAGCAACCCAGGTGCATCAAACTTTTTCCCCTATGATGTAGCCATTCTGCAAGTTTGGACTCCATAGGCATGTTGAAATAATAGTTGTGGCCCCTGCTGTGAGGAATGATGATTCGACAGAGATACCGATTAATATATTTTGCCTACTTCTCAAGATTCTACTGTTTCATAGTAATGACTACATGGTATTCTACGTTTACCTCTAAACTGACAATAAGTCGGACCGATTTAAAAAAGCAGGCATTATTTGAGTAAATATCACAGTTTCAGGGTGGTTGCTTATGCTGGAACAGCAATCTTTGTCACAATTAATTGCAAATTCTATAAATAAGCCTAATCTTCATATATAGAAAACAAAAGTCATTTTATTATGAACTGTCTGACACAATCATAATATTGAGACAAAGAAAAGAATTTAAAACAGCCATTGTCAGGGCAGTAAAAAGATAAAGTCGGTTTCAAATTGTCATCAACAGGGCATTAGCACGATAAAGTCAGTTTCAAACTGCCATTGACAGGGCTTTTACAAAATAAAGTGTTTCAAACTGCCATTTACAGAGGATTAACACAATAACGTCCGTTTCAAACTGTTATCTACAGGGCATAAAGCTAATAAAGTCTGTTTCAAAATACCACTGAAGGAAATTACTGCAGATGAGATTCTTCAATATTAAAAGTGACAGTCTGATGTTCATTAAAATGAGAAGGATTAATATTTGCAAAAATGCAACTGCAGTCTCCTTTCAAATAAAATAAGTACATCCTGACTGGATGTAGTCTGAAACCAAATCAAAAGCATGATATGTGAATGAATGCAAATATCCTTCCTGTGTTTCATGACTGATTTACATCAGGCATCAACTGTTCATAGTACTGTAAAAGCATGATTTAAAAAAGTGAACTAAGAAAACTCAACATTTACAGAAACAAAAACGTGTACAAATGTACACTATACATGAAATATAATGGCATGGTCTTCAATCTAATCTACAGCATTTAATTTACAAGTCAACATATGCTGAAATCTCTCAAAATGCTCAAAGTAACATCAAAATGCCCAAGGATAACAACAGAAATATTGGAATAAAGTGCTCTTTTGATTGCAACATTTGGTGTCAGAAAGGTTAGCTTAGTGCTGACATTGATAGTCATCCTGATGTGCTATGATATATATGCATAACCCACTGAAGAACAAAATGGCAACGATAAACATGAAAATCTCAAACTCGTGTGCATGAATAACCCATTTAAAATGGCTGTCCAGTTAAATTTTCAATTCCAGAAGAAGACCAGCTTTTTCAGTTGTCTGACTGGCCAATTTACAAACTTCTAATGTCAACATACATGCTGTACTCTATGTGAATATGGAAGATGCTATAGGTCATTTACTGTAGCATTAGCATTCTTTGGTCAGCAATGGTCACCATCTTCTAATACTGCTTAAAAAATCTATTAAAATAAATTCAGATTTCAAAATTCCATTCCTTCTGAATCAGCTTTTTTATTTCAGATGATGACAAATAAAACATGACAAAGAAATACTCAACAATGATGGAAGATGTTTAAATACTATGCTTTTTGCCGAGACATGTCTATTTTAACCATAAACTGTCTGAAATGTGTTCTGAATTACAGTCTGTGGTAAATGTTTAATTCTCAAAGTATCCAATCATGTATTCTTGCATGCTGCCACAATTCCTAAAGAGCAATGAAATATGATGGTTTTTGTGTCCCTCTCAGGCAATACAGTTACAACGTACAAATTACCAGGGCTCTGTTCTGACTGCTCAAACCTGGAATCAGTTTCATTTTGATAATCAGTTGACCCATTTAATGTCCTTGGTTATGGTCACATGATAGCATTCTTCTGACCAATGTGTAATCAAGGTTTATGTTTAGATGGACAAAACCAAAACAGCAGACACAGTGGCCAATATCATTGTTCCCAAAGAGCTGTTTTCACAAGTGAACAAGAATATGTTTATAACTGGTTAATTTTCATTCAAAACACACCTTTTAATAAGACTGCCAAAAAGCACCCCACCCCACCCCCCAATGTCTTCATATTCTACTGTTATATCAATAGTGGATTTCAAGTTTTAAAAAAAAAATGTAATTTCTGCTGTATGCCCATTTACACAGGAAACAGTTTATCCCACTTTATTTATAAAAGCACATCTGAAACAACCACCTGTTTCCTTGAACATTCTCCATCATAACTAAAGACATAGGAGTTAAAGGCAAGCAAGTACTACATGTATTGTAAGTATAAAAAAAACTGCTATTACAACAAAAACAGAGTAATGATGCTTGTGATTACCAAGTATTTCCAAAAAAAAGATTATTTAATAAATATGATAAACTTGATGTTTGATCCCTAAATGGTATGGGGACTCGAATCAATGACATTTCTATTGAAACCTGCCATATCGTACAAAATATCCAATTGCTTCCATTTCATGCAAGATTTCTACAATCATTTATTTCATTTAAAGTTCCAATTAACGTGATGGAAATGCAGACAACAATAAAAAGAAGGAAGTGAAATAAGAAAGCTATGTCCAGTGTCCAACATGTCTAGATAACTATTAAATACCACACATCTGTAGGCATATGAAAAAACATAAGCATCACTTGCAATTCCAATGCTTACATATAGCTGACACTGCAAAAAATATATTTTTAAAAAAAGGTAAAACTGTTTTATTCATGAAAGAATAGCAACAATAGTGGATTTCAAATGGGATAGTGAATGGAATCTGGCATTGCATCTAAAATGTGTGAGTAAAACAAGTATGAAAGATAGATAAAAGAGTTTCTTTTACATTGGTTTCAATTATTTTATACTCATCTATCCACCTTTAATATGGTGGGCTCTGAGCCTCGGGCATGGCCAATGTGGGTATTTGAGAGAGCTTGCCAGGAGCTTCATGGCGGTCAGTGGTTCCTCCACCAGCTAAACTTGCTGCCATACATAGCCTATCGGAAAATGGCATTAATCTGACTACAACCGCCACCACAGTATGTGTACGATTTGCCCTCACAAGTTTTATCCTCTTATGATGTAAATTTTTGGCACACAAAATGAATGGCCAGGAGCTTGCATAACCCAGGAGGTGTGGATGCTGTAACTATCATTTTCAAAAATAATTAACACAATATTCTTTTGTGCAAAATAGAATTGTTGATAAAACCAAATATGCTTAAAATGAACTGCTAAATGGTAAAAGACCAGAAACAGCTAGAAAGTTGGAGTCAAGTTACCCCTGCAGAAGGAAAATGTGTGAAAACACTGCAGTAGTTTTAACATTACAAGCACCTTGATATTTGGAGGATCAATTAAATGCATACTACTTGCATTTGTTGAAGATAGAATGGCATGGAATTATTACAGCTCATACAAGAGGAGCTTTCCTTTCAGATTTTATTTCAGACCTTTTGCATCAATTTATTATTTAATGCAGCACTAGATCCCATTCATGATGCCATCTGAAAACAACTGAAGTCTTGTAAGACATCATATGAATTGGCATTCATTAACAAGAACACATAACTTTCTTCAATAGAAACTGCTAAAACATTCATACATATAGACTAGCATCTAAGACAGATCACAAAAGACACAGCAAAAAGATTATGCAATCTAATCTACTCGTGAAACAAATATATAAAGAATCTCTTGTCTCACCCTCTGTTTGCATGATGCACTAAAACCAAATGGACACAGCATACAACTTTCTTCCTTTGTAACAAAAAGAAAAATCCCACAAACACCAGTTATTGGCATTCCGAATATAGCTGCTCTGTTATCTCTGGATATGATAATTACATATAGCATAGTTTTTTTCTACTATACAACATATCCTAGTCTTTTATTTTATCATCAATAAAAAACAGGAAATACAAATAGACGTTTGTGCTGACATGCTTCAACTAATGAACTCACGGGTGATTCATGCGTAGACTCAATAACTCAACATGCGTAGACTCAATAACTCAACCTCAAAATAATTAGTGATTTCTTTATACTAGCAAACCATAATTGATTCTAAATTTAATTCAAAACTGAAAAAAAACTACATGAAATATTCCACATAATGCTGCAATTCTAACACTGCTATATATCTTATTAATATATCTAAAACAGCTGAAACTTTAAAGCACACACAAACACATTTGTCAGATGAAGAAAACTTAAGTAGTCATTAACATTTTTACATGCCAGAAATCTGATTCAATTTAGCAACAACTTCAATTTGTTAAAAAAGTTTTCAAAAAGAACAAAGATGCAAGAAAATTAACAGGAAGCCCAAAATATTGAATAATAAAATTATGATGACTCCACAAAATTATGATCAAAATTGTACTATCCCCACCCCATATCTGTATGATTATGTGTTTCCATGAAAGGGCTTACAAGGTATTTAATGCACATATATGTTCCTCTCCAATTTTTGTCTTGACTACTTTTTACTGCTGTGTCACAATATAAAAAAATATTTATGCTGAATTTTCTAGTAGTTTATGTGAAGTATGAAGTATTGCAAATTCAACATCTATATTGGAGTACAAAATTTCGTTGATTCTGATTGTTGCTACAAAAAACAAAAACTTCTTGCCTTACAGATTTAACTACTGATGAAACAGCCATCTGAAACACCACCAAACGAGATTTTTGACATAAAAATGTTAAGAATTATTTTGATGCCTCAATGATACTTAATACTGTAATTTTAAAGAATACTTGGAATTCTTTTTATTTTCACTGGAATATTTTATGTAATATTGCCTAAATTTATATATACACCTCTGAAAGGTTTTCTTAACAGTTTAAATATCAGAAAAATGGCACAAAATTGGTAATATAGTTTTTTGATGATTACTCTGCAATTTAGCTCATAGTTCATTTTAGCTCATAGTTTGGGATGAAATTAAGCAATAAAAGCAGTGCAACCATCCTGATTGTGACATGATATTTGTGAATGATTTCTACAATCAAGACAGTATATAAAACTAAATGTGACAATTAATGTTGATGACCTGACCATATTCAACAAACAATATACTTAATTTTTAAACAAACAATTAACAAAAACTAAGCAGAGAAAACCTGCACTAAGCATTTATTAAGCAGTTTAACAAACTGCAACTGAATGTTAAATGATAATATCAATATATTATGTTTATGTATTAGTAGTAATGTTAATAAATATCAGCCTACATTCTACACGAGACTGCATTGTTCCCAGAAAATTTGGAGGAATAATAAATCAATGAAAGATTCAAATAAACTTGATAATTTGTCTCAAAAAGCATTTTATGCAACATCTGACAAATTGAGCACAAAAAGAAAAATAAGTGTACAAGGTATGATCTAAATTTATTGAAACAAAAAAGGTTTAATAGTAACAGTTTAAAAAATATAAACAAATATACTAGCCAGTTCAAATACATATTCTAAAAATGCTTAAAGTTCAATCTCATTGAGTTTTTAACGTCTAATTATGTCCTATATTTTATGATAATGTAATATATATTTTTAGATTTTTTTTATTATTATTACATTATAAAATAAATGTCAATAACAGAATTATCAAGATGATGAAGAAACAGATTTCATTCAGAAAAATCAAGCTTTGTAAATGCAAATGTGTTGTGTACAGCAACTCAGATCTCAAATCTTATCAGACTTCAAGGTTAAAATTTTACATAGAAAGTGGAATTTATTGTTGATATGTACACTTTTAACATGATGTTTTCATGAATACTTTTTGTATGTGAGAACTATGACTAAATGGGCTATGTTTTTTTGTCATGCATAAGATCTATGCTCAGACACAGGACCCTGCTCAGAAACCCTTTGCGAAACAATCGCGTTTTTTTTTCACTAACTTAATTTTCAATATGAAAAAGATCAAAATCAGTAATATGAAGTTAACAAAAGGAGTCGTGATTGCCAAACCTTGTCCAGGGACAAAACATGGCTTCCTATACTAGGATGCTCTATCAAATGGGCAAGTTTAAGATTAAAGGAAAAGATGAGACTGATATGCAGACCAGATTTACTAACGACTCATCTGAGTGGGTTTTCCAAAAATTAATTTTTCTTTGTTCTGATTGAAAGACATTCAAAATAAAACTTCCTCATCTACAGAAACTGTAACTTACCATTTTATGTAGGGTACAGCTTCAAACTTAACTATTTTTCTTTATTTTTAATCATATATTAAGTGTGGCCTGACTATCAGAAAGTTTTATGGAATCCATGAAACAGGTGTGATAGTGGAATTGCTAAACGTAAAAATAATAGCTTGCCCACGCAAGATATTTACACTGCAACACCCATTTTTCTTTAGTAAAAAAAATCATTCATAAATATTTCAATTAAAGATTAAACTACCATACTGTTTGGTTAACAACCTATGTTTCTTGGAAAACTGTGATAGATTGTGTAATGCATTCAAATTAGGGCACTAATAAGATTCCCATGAACAACACATTATACACCCACCCAATTTAACTGTCCTCTATTTATGCACCAGCATTGTATGGCTGACTCAAGAGATTATTGACAAACGGGTCTGAATGATCTGTCAAGGAAAGCAGTCTTCAAATAAAGTTTGTGTGTAGAAACAATTATTTTCTTTTTAGTTGTATTAAAACTGTGACCTCTGAACTTAAGATCCCAGAATCAAAAAGGTTCTTATTATCTAAAGTGAAAGTCATCCAAAAAATATGGTCAAGATAATTACTCTAAAACTTTATTCTGAAAAATCTGTATTTCTTTTAGCCATAATAACCATATCATTTGACCTTTTCACATCCAATTCAATAAGGCTTCTTCATACCTTAAGCATAAATCATCCACAAGCTTCAGTCACAGTACATATGGTAATACACAAAAATGTTTTTCTTCTTTTAGTCAAAATGACCTCAAGTTTTGACCTTTTGATTCCAAATTGATAGGCTTCATTTTTACCAAACATGCAAGTCATTCACAATCTCTGGTAAAGTTACATGATCATTAAGTAGGCAGTTGTGCAAGAGCCATTTTCTCCTTTCTGTCAGTGACCTTGAGCATCTGATCCCAAAAAATCAATAGGTTTCTTCCAAGCCAAAAGTACAAGCTATCCACAATGCGGGTCCAGGACTGTGACATAAAAATATAATGTGCAGAAATAATTATACTTCCTTCTGTCAAAGAGACATTTTTACCTTCTGACCTTAAATCAATAGATTTCTTTGTTACCTTACGTGCAAGCCAACCACAAAGGATGATCCAGGATTGTGAAATAGAACTAATATTCTTGTGCAGAATTTTTTTTTATTCTTGCAGTATTTATGACCTTGACAACTGATCTTTCTAATCCAAAAATTAATTGGCTGCTTCTTTACCTTAAGTACATTCACAAATTCTGGTAACTGTAACTGTCAAGAACTTAAGGTATTATACTAAAATCATTTCTCTTCTTTCATTCACACTGACCCTGACCTTTGACCCAAAAATAGTAGGATTCTTCCTTACCCCATGTACAAGCTCTCTACAAAGTTTTTAACTGTAGATGGTGGACAGTTCAAATTATTATGTGAAAATGAAACTGGCAATGTACAGATGGATGGACGTGCTTCATAATACAATAAGCTAATCCTTGTGCTTTTAAGTAGGTGTATGAACAACTATGTCGAAGAAATCTGAAAGAAACAAAACGCCTTCTATTGGCACACTCTCCCTAAATGGACCGTAGCTGAATCACTCTGGTCTAATCCAGCTTGCTGTACATCTCTTCAATTTGCTTAGCAAAGAATTGCTTGAGCTCATTCCTTTTGGCTTTAAATGTGGGTGTTAAAAGTCCATTCTCCACAGAAAATAATTCATGATGCACGTAAATGTCTTTCACCTGCAAAACAGACAAAGCATTTTGCTAGTAATGGCAAATACTGTTGCTCCAAATTAGAGGTTCTGACCCCCACCCCCATCACCACCACTACATGTTGGATAATATCAGATCTTCACCATTTTCATTCAGATTCACTTACATATCGTAAACTGTTTAGTGAACATCCATATCAATGCTGCAATTTATTAAAGAATAGTGACAGTAATGGCCACTAATGGTGGGACCACCGTTAAGGTAAGGTAGTTACCTTATTCGTGTAGAACCAGTTATATATTAATAGCATTTTTCTGAAAACCCCTTGATAAAATACTCAAATAAAATGTGGGTCTTGGTGACATATTCTTTCAATGAGGGTGTAGTCAAGATGCATGCCCTCACCAAATTCCAGGTGAAGAGTATTTATATCCCATACCCACCTACCAAAGTTAAACACAACCTTAACCAAAAATTTAAGCTACCTTATTCTACCTCCCTCCCCATAGGGTAGCCCACTTCAAACTGTACATACACATACATATACAGTCCTACCCGCTTATGTCGACATGCTTGGGCCCAAGGAAATATTGTCGACATAGACGGATGTCAAGATAAGTGTTGGGGGTGGGGTGGAAAAAAGATACAAGTTAAACTCACACAGACCACAGGGGATTGTTACAAATAAAATTGGGAACCTTACCTGT
>QKMX01058508.1:0-12777 GCA_003401595.1 Venustaconcha ellipsiformis
CTGAAAAATTGTTAAAGCCATGTTAAAAATCCAAATAACATACACACATACACTTTAAATTAAATGGCAGTGCAGCTGTATATTACAAGTGGAGATTGGCAAGTATATTAATTAAGGGTGGCTGTTACACTGTTTTAATGTTTGGGTTAGGGTATCAGGTACTTGTACTTCTTGATGTAAAGTCTTATCAACAATGAGTTTTCATCAGAAGTCGCTGGATGATTCTAGTTTGGTACTAATGAAATGCCCCCCATATGGACCACAATACTCACAGCAGCAGCTAATTCGAAAATCTTATTGAAGAATATCAAAGATGGTTTCAACACTTGGCAATTAAAGGAGGAAATGTTCTTGTCTTGAATTCCTGGAAATTCCTTTCAGCCAGTAGAGCATCAATCCTTTCTAGGGACACTTGTTCATTCTTCCTAGCCTGGGTGAGTAAATTTTGGATTTGTCAAACCTCTGAACAAGTATGATTAAATGTAAAAAGTACCAGTAGCTTACATAGCATTAAACTTGCCCAGCAAATTACATAGCAATAAACTTGCCAAGCAGATTACATAGCAATAAACTTTTTGTCAGCTCAAATATATCAGTAGGTATTAGTAGATTGGTGTTTAATCTTGCATTTTTCTTAAATTTTCCAAATATTATTATGAGTTTTACCTTACTGAAGTTGCTCAATTTCTAATTAGTATTCTTTTCAATAATTAAAAAACTTTGCATTCCAGATTAATGGTTAGATAAGAATCTCTTACAAATATATTCTATAAATGTGATGCCAGAGTAATTAGCAAAGATATGAAATATACAAGTAAAATCAGTATTGGTTTCTCTTTAGAGTACATACTCACTTATAAGTCAGGCCAAATGTGAACTGCTTAAGTCAAATCCCACTGTAACCAACATAGACCCTGATGTGTATTCACATAATGCACAGATCTGGGTCAATGCAGTTGGGAGTAATCAGTGGAACAACACACCCTTATCTGTAGGCACATTTTTTAATGGCAGATCTGGGTCTCAGGTGTTTACAGTTGGTCTCAACTTACGAGTAAAATTGTATTTGCTCTGGTGTGCCAAAATCTTGGATAATTTTGTATTTCTGCATATATCTGTATAAATACAGGCCCTGTATAATATTCTTTTAGAAATACTGTTGCACACAAGGATGTCAATGTCAGAATTATTTTTCAGAATCTGATTTGAAAGCTCAACTCTGTGAAGAATCTTTATTTTAGATATATCAACAACATGTCATATCTTTTTTATGTATTTATGTGTAAATATAATATTTTTTCAAAAAAAGATCTCATTTAGATCACCAGTATCATTTTGGCTGCACATATACAGTTCTCATGTGCATTTTTACTTGCAATTGTGCCCACTTGAGAATTCTGCAACCTGGTGTGGTTTCATTTAGCAGTGCTCTCAGTGCAAGAATTTATGAACTAAATTCTGCAAATGTGATTATTCAGAAATGATTGACTTTAATTCATTTAATGACATTTTGATGCTCTCATATTCTCTCAGTTCTAGGACTTAACATTATAAAACTTGAGGCTGCAATTGTGTGTTCACCAGTCAAAAAGAATTTAACTTTTGTACTGCAAATTTTAATTGGCTTGGTGTGGGAACTTGATGTCAGACTCTATGTTCTATGATACCTGGTCAAAGCACAACTACAGAAATCACTTAGTTCAGCATTGCTACAGTAAATCATAATCTGGTTCAATCTGATGCCTTCTAAAACATTAGATCAGAGCCAGAAGAAGCAAACTTTGGCATCAAAATTTGAGCAATGTACTAAATAGCTAACTTCTTGCTTCCTAGTGTTAATTTTGACCCCTAATGGGTAGTTGAATTTCTGTTGTTTTGGGGTAATCAACACTGTTACATGTGCTATATGCTGACCAGTCAACACATACACAAAATCATTGCTGGAATGGCTTCTACATCAATGCTACATAAAATCTGAATTGTGTTTTTGATCCACTTCTGCATGTTCAGCTTTTATCTGAAAGCTTGTCAATTTTGTTTGCAACAAGAAAAAAATGAATAAAATGTGCAATATCAATATATTTATCTCTTAACAGTTATGTTGTTCACGAAAGCGATCAAAGTACACAGCATTATATACAATGCCACCATATATTGAGAGTATGTTAAAAACAAGGTTTTGACATAACAGGGTATATTGTATGCAACACCCTCCTCCCCTATCACGTATAAAGTGCAATGAAGTAAATATTAAGGAACAATTATAGAGATATCTATGGAGCAAAATTACGGGGTCAGTAGCTATGGTACATTGAGGAACTTATTGTGAAGGACCTTGGAGTTTTGATCATTCCATGCATATGTATATAATGAAGTTAAACCGTACAAAAATTTTGGTATTATATATAATTTCTACTAACAGCCTTTAAGCTGCCATTGTCAAAGTTTGTCTTCATTTTTAAATCACTGCTGCTTCTGATAATTGTTTCCATTTTATTTAAAAGATATTGCACACAAACGTTTTGTACTTGCATGTACTATTAATTTATAGTAATGACCAATGTTCCTCACAAAGACTGGAAGAAACAAAGAAAAAAATATAGTTGATAGCATTCCAGACTAGCAACCAAAGTCCAACTATCCAATCAATATGGGTAAGCTGCCGTAGTGTGTCCATGGACAAGGCACCTTACTCCAATTACCTTGGCTGTATATAATCTGCTTGTGTTGTACCATAAAAACACCAAAATCATGTAATTGTAAAAAAAAATGGATTTGTAGATGTTAGATCCGAAAGTTTTGAGTAAATTTTTGTAATTCAAGGTTGGAGACATTATTATGCATTTATCCTAGTAGAATTTGTCGGTCTAGCAAGACTCACTGACAACAAGACAAACCAAAGCAAAACAGGGCATCTGATAATGTATCAACACAGTATACAGAACATATTTTTCTTCAAAATGCCATGCATATGATGGGGTAGATCTATATTGGTAAGAATGGTCTCATCTACACTTCTCTTCCCACTGTAAAATTATTTAATGTATACCATTATAGGCGGTGACCTTCAAGTGTTTACATTTAGAAGTTTAACAGACATCTTTGTGCATTGTTCATTTAGAGATTTGGCAGTCAACATTATAGGCACTGGCCTTTAAATGCATATATTTACAAGTTTGGCATACAGCATTGTAGACACTGACCTTTAAATGCATAGTTTTTTAGGTTTGGCATTCAAAATTATAGATACTGACCTTGAGAGAGATATAGATGTGCAGAAGAGTTATGTGCATGATTACTAAAGACAGATAACTGCACAATTTTCAAAAACAATTTGGTTAAAAATTACCTTAAAGAATATGACAAAGAAACTTTGTTATGAAGTTAAAAAAAATACCTATGCAGTATTGTAAGAAATTCAAGTTTAAGTGATCATTTAAAGTTGCTGGGAAAACCACACATCCTTCATATGAATTTGACGTTAACTTGACATTAGAAAGTGATTTGTTCTTGTTCATTTTAATGGCACTTTTAACACATTATTGGCTGCATCTTGTCTAGGAAATATGAATGAAGTGATTTTCCCAAGGACACACCAGTACCATATCAGAAAAGTGAGTTTGCAGATATTGAGATTCACTATAATTGTTGGCATTAGATGTTTCTACTATTACTACTTATTCTTTGTTGTTAACTAAACAAGATTCAGTTAATATACAATATTGTGATGGCATCAAAGAGATGAGGATAGGCAGTATGTCTTGGTGAAAATATAAATCAGTCTTCAAATCATGACAATTTCCTACCACATGATTCATTTCAACAATTACATTTTATGTCAATTGCCATAAAAACTGATGATGTTAAATACTGGACTCCAGATTACATCTTATAAAGGTTGTACTCAAGTGGCTAAGTTGTCTAATGTGAAAATGATCACACACATCTCACCACTGCTCTTTGAGCTTAAGCCTCAGTTCATCCAGTAGCTTCTTGTGGATTGTTGATTCTTTCCTGGTTCCTCCTTCACCAAATATACTGGCCACCATACTGTGCTGAAAAATGGTGTCAGACCCTATAAACTACACCAGACCAAGCATTGTCCTTGCACAAGCTGTATGTGCAGCTGATGCCCTGTTTTACTGCTGATTGTGGTGATACTTTAAAACAAAAATCTATCAAAGGAGCTGATGCTCTCATGGCTGAATAGAATTTCCAGGATAAAAACCAATTCTTCTTTTAACTTCAGAGTGTTGAAACCATCTGGCAGTAATAATGGATGCAAGATTAGCACCATGTTCATTTAGAACCAACTTAAAATTCTAAGAAGACTTAGATGAATGGGACTTTGGTTGACTAAGTGGTCTTGAGTACTTGCCTTTACAGATCATTTGGACATCTCACCTCTGTCCACGTACAAGTCTTTGCTTGACCAGTGTGGGTATGTGAGAAACCTTGCCAGCAGCTTCCTGCAGCATGGTGATTCCTCCCTGGTTCTTCTTCCACTAAATATACTAGCCAACGTGTATAGACTATCATATGCTGAAAAATTACATTAAACGCAACAAAACTAAACCTTTTCAATAAAAGCCCATGTCGATATGACCATCAATGTTGGGGAGTAGCAATAAAAAGATTTTGAAACTGGCAGTCATATTAGATATAAAATAAAAACTTTACTCTTTGGACAAACTAAATATCACAAATTATCTTTCGGATAAAACCACATACCAATATATCATCCATTCAAGAGTAGCAATAACACGATTTTCAAAATGTCCATTATTGCAGCCATAGTAGTTATGAGATTAGCACCATTTTTATTTAGAATCAACTAGATATCAGAAGTCATTAGGTGAAAGTTAACCCTATCCTGATACAACCATCCATTCAGGAATGTTTCCAAGATGGCCACCAGATCAGCACCATTTTCATGTAGGACCAACTAGACATTATAAGAAGACTTTTTTCTGAAAACCCTGCATCAGTGCAACCATCCATTCTGGAGGATTAGTGATAAAAAAAGATTTTTAAAATGGTCACCACAGTAGCCATATTGGATATAAAGTTGGCAACATTTTCATTTAAGACCGATAAGTCTTAGTTAAAACCTTATGATGACATGACCTTAGCAGTAGTAGAAATATTTTCAAAAATTGGTTGTCCAAGAGTGAATATGGTATTTTCAAACCAACTAGACATTGTGTATAAATGTATTTGTCAACTTTGGTGGCAATCCTCCCAGTAGTTTTGGAGGGGCAGTGATAACAAATTTCTGCAAAGAGAGCATGTACATGAGCTCTTCTGGTCTATAACCAGTAGAGAATAGCAACATAGGTAACAGAACAGTACACCTTATTTGCATAAGAATCAAACCAGGTTCAAAGCTGTGTATTACTCAATCACAGGAATGTGTGTCATTGTTACTATTCAAAGAAGAAGCATATGGTTCTCATTACAGTGTAATAATATTCACACACAACCAAATACAAACTTGTATGAAGCAATGTTTAATGCATGCCTTATATGAAAATAAAGGTTACACAAGTATTTTGCATTCTATCTCTTTTCCATGCATGTCTCCATTAATCATTACAAATATATGATTATGTTACAATGTATATTTGGCTCTTTTAATGGGGGATACTCTACTCCTGAGTTGGAATCTAAATTAAACACTGTACATGACTATGATGATTCCCAATGTGTTCTTGGCTGGTTCCAGCATAAGAGTATATTGGGCATGATCCCATATCCAATGGAAACTGCTAGGCTGATCTCAGCATTAGACTGTATTCTGGGCAGATTACATAGAAATAGAGCTAGGCTGATCCCATCATTAGAGTTTATTATGGGATGATCCCAGATTAAGCAGAAAATATGCTAGGCTGATCCCAGCATTAGAGTGTATTCTAGGTGAATTCAATCTCAAGTAACTCTATGCTTGGCTGATACCTGTGTAAGTGTTTTCTAGGTTAATCTAGGATCAAGTCAAATGGTTTTACACTTTTCTGAGCATAAAGTATTTTGATTTGAAATTTCCCTATTTCAAACCGTATGAGAAATTATCGTACAGGCATGGCATTTATATTATTAGCACAGAATATGAGTAACTAGTTATGGAAAAATATCAAAATGAATTTGATATTAAAAAAAAACAGCCACCAAGATAAATATATAATTCTGCATGCTTTTTTTTTTATAACAATGGCTGTAATTTGGATTTTAATTTTTCGTACTTCACTGGATTATGTTTTCCTTTCTTACATTGAGAAAAATATATGCTTTGGAGAAAAGTATAATTTTACATACTGGATGCCACATGATAGAATTTTCTATACTTGATATAAATTTCTTTACTAGAAGCCACATGATATGATTTTCCACACTGGATGCCACATGATACAACTTTCCATACTATATGCCACATGATGTACTGGTAATTACAATTTTCCATCCTGACTCCCACATGATAATTTCCCACACTATGCCACATTATAATTTTCCACACTGGATGCCATATTATATAATATAATTATGATTTTCTACACAGGATGCCACAAGATACAACTTTCTGTACTATACTGGATGCAACAAGATATAACATTCCATACTATATGCCACATAATACAGTTACAATTTTCCACACCTATTGCCACATGATATAATGAAAATTTTCCAGAGTGGATGTGCATAATATTATAAAATAAAATTTTTCATACTGAATGCAACATGGTAAAAAAAGAATTTCACATGATATAAATTTCTAGATCAGATGCAACATAGTAATATAAAATTATAATTTTCCATAATAAATGTCACAAAGTATTACAGAATTACAAAATTCCATAATGGACTCCACATGGAATAGTTTTAAAGAAAGAAAAAAATTGCTGTCACTGAACACAGAAACACCCCTCTACAGTGCCTTAAATTACCTAACCACAAAACTCAACGAACATGTGATCCACCTATGTATGGATGCAAAAGAAAAACATGTTTTTACCACTGTCATGGTGAAGGAGAAAAAAATCTAGAGAAAAAAATGTAGCTCTTCTGCATCATCCTCATATCACTGAGCTTGAGTGTCTTGCAGTCTAATATTTCTTGAAGAAATCCCTTTAATAGTTACAACCATTTTGGGCTGTTTAAAGGCAACTGATGTAGGAGGTATAGGAGAAGAAACTTTTGCATATAAAGGTTCTATATGCTCTGGTTCCCCACCTCTCTCAGCACAGAATCAATACATGCTATGTATTTATGACCATCAGAAAAAACATGCAGATAGAGTAGAAAGGGACACAACTCTAATAATCTTCTGAGTATTGCAACAAAATAAAAAAAAAACATAACATTGCTTACAAATGTTTAATATTAGTATTGTTTATTGTAACAATCCAGAAAGAATGAAAAACAAGTCACATAAATAATTTAAATGGCATGAAAACATCATCAGATCAGCTACACTTGCAGAAAAAGTGCAAACCAAATTTTGCTTGTCTTGCTTTATCATAACAACATTAACAACAATTTGTCTCCATGACTCCATAAATTGTTTCATTTTAAAAATCATTTAAATGATATTACATTGCAATAAGACCATTTACATAGCTAAGAGACTGCATCTACTGATTTCATATATATTATATTACAAAACATTTTTTTCTGCAATTATACTCCAAAGAACTTATTCTAACTGAATTTTCAAATCCAAAAGGTGAAAAAAAAAATTGATAAAACTTCCAAAATTTATCTAAATGGCACACAAACCTCATAATGTCCTTTACATATATGCATATAAACATGTCTTCCAAATTTCATCTGCTTTGGTCAATTGGGCAAAGACTTAAAACAAATCTGATAACTTAAATGGTCAGAAAATTCAACCAGTGTGTTTTTTTCTCATGTGCAGGTAAAGTAGTCAAGAAATGTTAATCTTTTGTCTAATGGTCTGTGCTAAATTGTGACAACTAGATAGCCAAGGATGTGAGCAGATCAAAATGCCCTTGAAACACTTGCATTAGGTACATGAAAAGCATATTGACCAATGAAACAGCCAACAATTATCATACCAACACACAGAAACAACATATCTGTTACAAATGGATAATGCTAAAACAAGCTACAATCACTGAACAAGTGAGCCCTTTTCTCCCGTCCAGAGTTCTTTAAGCTCCACATGACAACCAAGGTCCCTAAGGGCTGCTTTAGCTTCATCATCACATGACTTGTATTTTCGGGCTTGGTTGATGAGAGATTCAGCCCCTGATTCCAAGATAGGGGCACAGTATTCTGTTGCTCTAGCAACAATGTTTCTCAGGGCCATGCAGCCTTGCTTCTGAAAAAGAAAAGAACAACAGTACTATATTGTTCTTTCTTAGAGTTATTGATATATAATAAAACAAGAAATGATACCGAATGAAGACAGCAAGGCTCTCTGCACATAAACCTGCTTTAAAACATATAAGGTGTACCATAATGTTAGCATATGATACTAGTTGGATAGCATAAGCTCTAATGTACTTAGCACAGGCAACCTAATAAAAATATACATCCCTTTGTCAAAAATAACAATATAGGACTTCAACAAATGAACAATATGAACTCTATTTCTTAAACTTAGCTCTTTTATTTTATTTGCTGGGGATATAATCCTGCTTACATTATGTAGCATGTATATTATTTTTTAAAAGACTAAAGGCCAGATGTGCTTATTTCTAGATGCACTTATCAACAGTGAAATGCATCACAATACAACATTAACAATATATTTAATAACAAAAACTCCCTAAAAGGGACTGACATTCTACTGGGTGAAAAGAATTTCCACATATTCTAGATAAGACCATTTCTTCCATTTACCTGCAGTGTTAAAACCATTTCTCATATTCTTCAGATATAAGAAGAGTTTCATATTAGCTGCTGCAGTGGCCATATTGGATTTTAGATTGGCACCATTTTCATTTAGGATTAAGCAGACATCATTAGAAGTCTTTTGGTCAAAACCCCCATGTCAGTATAACCATCCATTCAGAATGAAGTTGCACTAGCAAGATTTTCATGACAACTGTAGTGGCAGTCATATTTGATGCATGACTGGCACAACTATCATAAGAAGTCTGTTAGTACAAACCTCATGTTGATACAATGTCTGTTTGGGAGGGGCAGAGATAATACTTTCAGGACAGCCACTGTGATGGCCATATTGAGGATCAATCTGCATCATTTTCATTTACCACCAAATTTACACCACAGAAACTCTTCTCATGAAAACCCCATGGAAAAATGACTTTCCTAGTAAAAATAGTAGCATTTGACAAGCTTTTCAAGATGGCCAGAATGGTGATATGACTAGTCATCTAGGAGAAATAGTTTTAAGATTGCTTAGATGGCCACTGTGGCCATATTGAAGGTCAGATTGGCACCATGTACATTTACAACCAACTAGATACCAAAAAAGTAATTGAGTGAAAACCCAATGCTGATATGATCATTTCTTCATTCGCATGTAAAGAAGATTTTCAGGATAGCCACTGTGGTGGCCAAAATGGGCATCTGAGAAGCACCATTTTAATTCAGGACCAACTAGATATCATAAGAAGTCTTTCAATAAAAAGACCACATAGAAGAAGTAGCAATAACAAGATTATCAAAATGGCAGCATTGGCAGCCATAATGAATAAACAAGTGGCACTATTTTCATTTAAGACCAAGTAGACATTGTGACAAGTCTTCAAGTGAAAATATGTCAATACGACTTTTTGTTCAGGATGTGTGGCAATGATAAGAATTTTAGGATGGCTACTGTAATGGCCAAATTGGACAGCACCATTTAGGACCAATTAGACATAATAAGTCTAGATATGACACAAAGTCTTTTAGTGGCAACCCCATGTTGATATGGCCAACCCATTCAGAAGCTGTAGCAACAACAGCATTTGCAAGATGACTGCTTTAGTGGCCATATTAGACATAAGAATTGGTATAATTTTCATTAAGAACCAACCAGGTGACATAAGAACTCTTCTGGTGACAATTCGGATTTCAATTCAGAAGAAGTAGTAGTAACAAGATTTTGAAGATGACTGCAATTATAACCATACTGGATGTCAAATCAGCTCTATTCTCATTTAGGATCAGCTAGATATTATAAGAAGTTGTTTAGTGAAAATCCCATGTTGATATGACCATCCACTCAAGAGTAGTGAGAACCAGATTTTCAAGATGGCCACTGTGGTTGCCATATTAGACATCTGATTGGCACCAATTTTATTAAGGACCATTAATAAATAAAACAAACGTCTTCTGGTGAAAACCCAATGTCTTACAACTTTCCATTTGGGAGGTGTAATAATAACAAGATTTTTAAGATTGCTGCTGTAGTGGCCATACTGGATGTTAGTTCAGCACCATTTCATTCAGGACTAACTAATCATCATAAGAAGTCTTTTATAAAAATCTTGAAGATACCACCATCTATTTGGAGAAGTAGCAATAATAAATTGTTATTAATCTAGCTACTGTGGTAGCCATATTGGCTATCTGAGCAGCATAATTTTTATTTAGAATCAACCTGATAATGGGATGAATGTGCATGCAATGCCTTATAGTAATCTTCCACATATCTTATGAGAAGTAGCAATAACAAGCTTGTGCTACATGACAGGAACATCAGATAATGGATGGAAAAGGGACAATTACATATGCTTAACCAAGCTAAAATTACCAGAACTCCTTCTTTATCTATGTGTATTTTCATTGCCTGCAGGATGACCTCATGTCCAGAGTTCTCCATAACTCTTACACAGTGATCTGGCTTTCTCAGGGTCAGCATTGCTATTGTTGCACATCCTATCTCTGCTACTGATGAATGAGATTGATGCTGCATGAGGGAAAACAAAATAAGCTCCATCCCTCCTGCTTTTACTATAGCATCCTTGATGTCATCATTCCCAGCAAGTGCTTTCAGCACAAACAGAGCCTGACGCACAATGCCCTGAAAGGCAATAACAAAGTTCATAATTTTCAATCACAATATAATAAAAATCTTAACATATGAACACATGATTCATACAATGTGGTGAATGATACAACTTGTATACAAGTTTCAATTTTATATGCGTTTAAAATATTTATCTGAACTTTTCAAGTGATGGCTTGGTGAGATTTTTATTATAGGGATCAAATCTGCAGAAAGAGTTTCAGCCCATGGATGAACTCATTCCTAGTGCTATGGCAAAAGGTGGCACAATACCAACCATGTATGACTTATTTCTACATCATTCAAACAATCTACAAAATGATTTTATTTTACATACAAAAACTGGCCTGATGATATGACAACCTGGAGGGAGTTTGATGAGCTCTGACCTTTGAGCAAACTATATAAAGGTACTGAATACTGGACTGCTGAGGTATAAACAGAATGTATAAACATGACGCTATACAAGGTGCCTTTCATTGGTAATACAAATGTTCATGATTCTGTCTCAAGGTAAGGACCATATGAGAAAGCAACAGTATCTTAAGACCTTAAAACTTAAATGAAATATAAAACTTTGTCCTGTAGCGATATTACTCAATATTATTATATAAAACATTTATTTTCCAGGCAAACAATTTTCAAGGTTTAGTGAAAAATAACATTGGTGTTCACAGCAGCTCATGGTTTAAAGAAAAACAACATTGGTGTCCACACCAAAGTTCAGTGTGACTTTAACTTAAGCACTGTAGCAACAACAAAAAATCCTTCAAAAAACATATATAAGGAATAGAGAATTATGTGCATAGTACTGAATGTCTCCATGTCTTTACTCCAGTGAAGTCAGTTTCCTCCACATCAAATACAATTCTAAACTAATACAATTCTAAACTAATACAATTCTGAATGAACACCTGTGACCTTGAAATGATCAATAATCAATCAAATTTGCTGTGCTAGTGATGAAAAACAAATAAAGTCTGATTTTAATTCCAAAAACTCTTCTCATATTTTACTGAAACATTTTTTTACTTTGTAGAACTCCTTTCTTACCTACCTTGTCCTTTACGTTCTGCTGGAATGACTTTAAGATAAGATCCAGGCCCCCAAGATCCATAACTTCTTTGCAGAACTCATCTCTTACAACCAGTTTACCCAGTGTGGAGAACAGCTCCCCTTGTATACCTTTATCTTCTGTGTACTCTGAAATATTTTATATGCAACCATGGGTAAGACTGCTGTGGAATTTACTGCACAAAGCTCTGCAATACATGTGCTCTAAAATAAGCATAATTACATGGAATATAACAGCAAATTATGTCTTTAAAATAATTTTACATGGTACATTTAAAAACAAGTCAAGCATATTTTCTGTGTGAAATGTTTGTACTGTATTGCAGGAGTCAAGCTAGATTTGAATTTGAGGGAGAAATGTCATGCATTTAATACTGGATTTAAGCAATACCTTTTTCTCAAGTAGAAACTTTTCTGACTTATTTTGGCCATATGACCCTAAAAGAGAATAACAGAAACTATATTGTACCAAATTTTAACTGAGCAACCAGATTACATTATTCCAGTTGCAAGTTAGTAAAAATGCTTAATCAACTACCTTTGATCGATTTTTAAAAATTTTATAAAAAAAAATATAATTTCTAAATTTCACAACAATGGTAATTCCAAAGATTTCTAAATGCATTTCAAACAACCCATGTATCATGTACATGAGGGCAAATGCACATGTGTCTGTAGATTATACTGTTCATCCTCATTTCTTTG
Organism: Venustaconcha ellipsiformis; assembly: GCA_003401595.1. Classification (NCBI taxonomy): domain Eukaryota; kingdom Metazoa; phylum Mollusca; class Bivalvia; order Unionida; family Unionidae; genus Venustaconcha; species Venustaconcha ellipsiformis. The sequence continues at coordinate 12,761 of QKMX01058508.1, forward strand.
TTGCGGATAAAACATTA
>QKMX01058552.1:0-10901 GCA_003401595.1 Venustaconcha ellipsiformis
AATAATAATAATAATAATAATAATAATAATAATACCACTATTAATACTACCACTACCATTACTATTCCTACTATAACTACTACTACTACTGCTAATACCAGTACTACTAAAACTACTACTGGTACCAATACTACTATTACATCTACTACTAGTAGTAGTATCAGTAGAAGAAGTAGTGCTAGCAGACAGATATTAAACTGGCAAATCCATAGGAAATCATGGATATTAATATATTACATGCATCAAGGATAAAGGGCATAAAATAAGACACAGACACTAAATGTAAAGCGCTGCGAAAACATTGATCAGCATTTTACCATTTCCCCTAGCTGTGGTCGATAGATATTACTTGCCTAGTGGACACTTACTTTCTTTGATCATGACCTGTACAAGTGTTCTCAGAGTTCTGTGTGCGTCGTCACTTTCCATTTTATCCTCTTCTTTCTGAATGATGGCCCACAACTGGTTGAGAAGCCTGTTTATTTTGTCGTGCTTCAACTGAAAATACATGCTGGTTATATGCACAGTAACTTGACATAGGTAAGTTTTAAATACATATTGGTTATATGTACAGTAACTTGATCTAGGTAAGTTTTAAATATATATTAGTTATACCCACAGTAACTTGGCATAGGTAAGTTTAAAACACATATTGGTTATACGCACTTTAACTTGATCTAGGTCAGTTTAAAATACACACGAGCTATCTGCACAGCAACTTGATCTGGATAAGTTTAAAATACATCTGCATGGTAACTTGATCTAGGTAAGTTTAAAATGCATCTGAACAATAAATTGATCTAATAATTTTAAAACACATCTGTACTACAAATTGATATAGGTAAGTTTAAAACACATCTGCACAGTAATTTGATCTAGGTGATTTAAAAATACATCTGCTTGGTAACTAGATCTAGGTAAGTTTAAAATGCATCTGAACAATAAATTGATCTAGGTAATTGTAAAACACATCTGCACAATAACTTAATCTAGGTAAGTTTAAAATACATCTACACAGTAACTTGATCGGAGTAAGTTTGAAATACATCTGCACAGTAACTTGATCTAGGTAAGTTTGAAATACATCTGCACAGTAACTTTATCTGGGTAAGTTTAAAACACCTGCACAATAACTTAATCTGGCTAAGTTTAAAATATATCTGCATATGAGCTTGATATAGCTGCAAAATAATTTGATCTAGGTAAATTTAAAACACATCTGCACAATAATGATCTAGGTGATTAAAATACATATGTACAGTAACTTTATCAGGTATGTTTAAAATACATCTGTACATTAACTTGATCTAGGTAAGTGTAAAACACATCTGCACTGTAGCTTGATCTCGGTAAGTTTACAATGCATCTGCACAGTAACTTGATCTCGGTAGGTTTAAAATACATCTGCACAGTAACTTGATCTAGGTAATTTTAAAATACATCGGCACAATACCTTTACCTAAACTTGATCTAGGTAAGTTTAAAACACATCTGCAAAATAACTTGATCTCGGTAACTTTAAAATACATCTACACAGTAACTTGATATCTAGGCAAGTTTAAAATACATCTGCACAATAACTTGATCTAGGTAAGTTTAAAACACATCTGCACAGTAATTTGATCTAGGTAATTTTAAAATACATCTGCACAAGAACTTGATATGGGTAAGTTTAAAACACATCTAGACAGTAACTTGATCTAGGTAACTTTAAAACACATCTAGACAGTAACTTGATCTCGGTAAGTTTAAAATACATCTACACAGTAACTTGATCTCAGTATGTTTAAAAGACATCTGCACAGTAAATTGATCTAGGTAAGTTTAAATAACATATTCACAGTAGGTTGATATAGGAAAGTTTAAAATACATCCACACAGTAATTTGAACTGAGTATATTAAAATACATGTGCACAATAATTTGATCTAGGTAAGTTTAAAATACATCTTCACAGTAGCTTGATATAGGAAAGTTTAAAATACATCACACAGTAACTTTATCTGGGTACATTAAAATATGTGTGCACAATAACTTGATCTATGTAAGTTTAAAATACATCTGTATCGTAGCTTGATGTTGGCATGTTTAAAATGCATTTGCGCAGTAATTTGATCTAGTTACGTTTAAAATACACCTGAACTGTAACTTGATCTGGATACTTTTAAAATACATACGGATTATCTGCACAGTAACTTTATCTTGGTAAGTTTAAAATAGATACGAGCTATCTGCAAAGTAACTTGTTCTAGTTACGTTTAAAATGCATGCTTGGTATATGCACAGTAACTTGATCTGGGTACGTTTAAATTGCATACTGATTTTATGTACATTAACTTAATCTGTGTAAGTTTAAGATACATACGAGCTTTCTGCACAGTAACTTGATCTAGGTAAGATTAAAATGCATACCTGTTATTTGTACAGTAACTTCATCTCGGTAAGTTTACAACGTTTAGCAGTATTTCTACGTGTGTGCACGGTTTAAATTAACCTATGCAATGCTGTTAAATCGAAACGACTGGAAACTCAAATTTTCCTTTATCTACTCGTTACGGTTACTGAAAAGCGGACTACTGTTATTGTGTGCATGCCGTACTTCTCTCAACTTACGATTGCTTTAGTTGATACACGATTATTACCACAGTTTATGGCAGGATTCAGTATGCAAGACGTGTCCAATTTGAATTCATCTTACAAATTAGGTACAACATTACTGGGATCATTGTGATATTGTTTCTAATTGCTACATGCATCTACACGATGAACCATATTAATAAATAATGCAACCTAATGAACCATGTGGACATCCGGACTGGTTGCCGTTGCATGATCTACAGTGACTAAGAAACTGTGCGTTGGCTTACAGACTTAATACTGTGCTTCTATAAATGAAATTTAACTAATCCAAAGTTCTGTAAACAAACACTCTTTTTTTTAAAAAAAATAAATATGTAGTTTAGACAAGTGTTATCAGTATTAATAGTAAATCGAACTGATATGTAGCCTAACTCTGTGTGATGTGCGCTACGAATAATTTTCCTATTCGGCTTTTATCTTGCAATGCTACTACATTCGATTTGAACATCATAGCTACCACGTATAAAGAATGAAAAGAAGAAAAAAACAGGTCCACTTAAGACTTGATGTAGAAATATGTAAGTTAATTGGAACGTCACTAACAGCCACGTGCATGTTCGTTTACACACTGATCTATTTTGTAAACGTTTACAGGACGTAAACTAATCTGGACTGTTTTTACGTGCAAACCTTGCAGCGTTCGACCTGTATGTGTGCATCGCGTTGAGTTCGAAAACGAAACCACCTTGATCCAACGTCCTTAAGTTATCAAACGAATCGCGATACAAGCACTCAGATCTAATTACTGTATAGATGATATCGTTATTATGTACCGTAAATATTTTTTTATAATAAAAAGACACATTTTTTTATTGTTCTTGTTGTTGTTGCTCTTTTTACTTTATTCCATCTATCTACTCCCTTCACTTGACAGACAGTTGTTAAGTAACGTCATCCTTGTCAGCCAAGAGTCAAAATCTGTATCAGAAGACACTGTTTAGATCAGTCTCGAGTAACTTAGAATGACTCGTATAACGATGACTGTATTCTAAATACGGATTGTTTGGTTTTCCAAATTATTGCTTATTGTTTACAGATAAGAAGCAATATAGCCAAAAGTCTAGCTAGTGTGAATAGTTCACAATTTTTGAGTGACATTTTGACAATTACAACTCAGTTAATAAAATTTTGAGGAAACATTGATCTGCACTGTTGGTGTTTCCTGCACGTTAAGTTAATAGTCCATATTTTAGCACACTCTCTACTATTCCCGATAGAATAATTAAGCTATAGTATTCATACATCAGAATATGAACACTGTATAGGGAAGGTTCAGGGGATCTACATCCCTTGCCCTAGCCACCCACAGATTGGTTATATTTAACTAATTATATAACAATATTTTGACACAGGTTGCAACACATCCAGCAATCGCGATTTTGATAATTTAAATCGTAACCAATATACCTATTACATATTTGCATTGACACAGGAATATGTTTGAAGAAAAGATTTTAGTGGTTTTATACTGAACAAACTGAACTATAGCAATATTCCAAGTGACTTCATATACATGATGCAATCAAATACAATCTTAAGACTATATCCCTTTGCTATTTAGCGTAATTTTAAGTATATAGCTGTAACCAATTTAGCCGGATCAATTTATGAACATCGCCTAGTATCTAATTACCATTTATTTGTACATTTAATATTAATTTACATTTACGTTCACATATTTATATTTTATAACCATTGTTCTTGAAATGATATCAGTCAGATATTTTTTGTGTGATTTAGATAAATGATGACAAAATGAAATGATTATTACCCTTTTCTTTAACAGTAACTCCCGCTGGTGGGCGGTGATTTTAAGAAGTCTGTTATTCTGATCGTTCAGGAAGTTCATTTCATCCTTCAGGCCGGAAATGGTAACATGTTGAATTTGTACATCAGAGTTGCTGAAATCTTCCACGTTTCCGTTACCCCTAACCAAGCCATTCTCTAGTCCATTTACATCGTTCAAAGTTATCTTGACCGTGGATTTTAGCTTTGCAAGATTCTCATAGGATTTTCTCAAATTGCTGTTTTCGTCTCTCAGAGTATGATTTTCTGAATCAAGACACTTTATTCTCTCTGCCGCATCCGCTAAGACCCTGTTGGTCTCCGCATCTTCACTTTCATTTTCGCTGACGATATTTCTGTTACAGTTACAACTTAAGGTCATAATTTCAAAATCCTCTTGAACCTCCTGGACCTGACGTTTCAAACAAGCAATCTCATAATCTGATTTTGACTTGGCTAATTTGTTCTTTTCAATCTCGTCCCGCAGTTTATTTGATGATTCTACGGCTTCAATTCTATCCTTAAGCAGCCTTTCAAGGTCTTTAGTCCTGTTTTCTAAGCGTATCCTGAAATTCCATAGGTCTTTCTTAACCTCTCTTTCTTTGGTTTCGTTCTCCTTTATTTTTGTGTACAATGCTAACTCTTTCTCGACTAAGTCTTTGTTATCTTTTTTTAATTTCTCTATTTCCTCCTGTTGTCTGATATTCAGTTTCATTGCTTCATTCTTTTCATCATGTTCTTTCTGTAATTGCAGTGCTTGATTCTCCAGCCTCTGTTGACTATTTCGTATTTCCTTTTGCAGCTTTATGAGTTCGTTTTCCTTTTCTTTTAATGCACCATTCAGAATGACTTCATGTTGCTTGTTCTTCTCCAATTCATCCTGACATCTCGCCAGTTCTGCTTTTATTTGTGTACCCCTTTGTTCCTTTTCAAAGTTGGCGTTTCTTTCATATTCAAGCTGAGTTGATGATACTTCAAGCTGACCTTTAAGCGAAGCAAGCTTATTTCGTAACATCTTGATTTCATTCTCTTTACCTTTCAAAACATATCGGCTATTTCTCGTGTGATCCTCCAGTGTTTGGTGAAGTCGTTCCTTTGTTGCTACGGCTTGTCTTATTTCTTCACTCTCCATTTCTAATTTTGCCTCCAATTCCTCTAATCTTTGTGTGGATTCATTCAACTCAGTCTGCAGGCAATATATCTTCTCTTCCTTTTCTTGCAACCAGCTATTGAATTTATCTTTCATCTTTCTCCGTTCTTCGTCATGTTGTACGATTTCATCTCGTAATCTTTGTTGGAGTCTCAGAATCTCATCTTTCTCTTGTTTTTCTTCATTCAGCTCAGACGTCAATTTATCTGATAACTCTTTCAACTCATTTAAATTGGCTTTGAGTTTATATATTTCATTATTCCTCTCATCGACTGTTCTTTGCACACGTTTCCAGTCCTCGTGCAAATTGCATGTACTTCTTCTCTCTGTCTTTATTTCAAGCTCCAATATTCGGATCCTACCCTCGTAATCATCCTGCAACCGTTGCACCTCTTTCTCATCGATTGGTGATTTCTTCGTTATCACGTGCTTTTTTCTCTTAAAAGAATTCATCATGATACTTACATTATTAAAAAGATTCTCTTAGCCAATTACCAGCAGAAATCTGAAAGTGACACACAATAAAGAAAATTCCACAAGAGCGTAATAAGCGTGAAAACGATTTCATTAGAAAGACAACAATACTTGACAATGGAGGCTTTTAAAACTTTAATTTTCAAATTTGAGATCAGCGATCCGCATGGTATATCTTTTATTATCAGCCATTGTGCTTAACATTGATTGAAAATACACTAAACTTTTCAAATTTAACATTCTATTCACCCTGACTAGTAAATATAATTTTTCCTGGTAAACGGGTCTACTGCTATGCTCTTTCGGTAAACATAAGCATTAATATATTGTTGTAGAGCCCATCGAACTATGTTAGTGACGGACATGTCCATCTCAAAAGGGCGCTTCTAACCTTAAATAATATTTATTAATAGTAATGTAGATGTAGCAGGGACAAATACAAGGCCCTCCTAACTCAAGACGCGCGTTTTACCACTTGAGTTATTCGAGATGACACGTGCTGTCCTGCCCATTACTTTCTCCCTGCCTTTTTGAGACTCGTTTCTGTGTCTCAAGATCCGGCTTCCACTTCACTGCCCCTCCTTGACCGGTTGGAGGTGCACAAGTTAAATCCTTCTCGCAGCAACAAATATAGCAGGGAAAGATTCAGACCAGGACCAGAGGTATCGAACCAAGGATATTCCTAATTCTAGACGGTTGCTTCACTACTTGAGCTATCAGAGCCCACACATAAAGTTGTTAGTTGCATATAGAATAAAAGTTGTGCGTTGAGACTTTAGGCCTATGTTCTAGGGGCAAACAAATGGAGACATATATGAATTAATATCACCAGTCCACTATTGCGATGCATACGAATGTCAAATTATGGGTTAAGCTTTCTACGGGAATTAACATTACCATGGTAATCTGGAGCCCTACGAGAATTTAACATTAGCGTTTTTGGGACAGTACCCCCATACCAGAATTAACATTACTGGTGGAATTGGTGAAAAACTGCACCTTATAGAGACAGAAAAGGAGTTGTAATTAGTAGCGCGTCATATAATTGTTTTGCCTTTGATAATCAGAGCGCGTGCTAATTATTCAATTTACCGTTTGTTTTTCTATCCATCCTTTCAGCAAATTGAATTCCAGAACATTTCTAACGAACGCGAACGCTGACATACAGTTAGATTCAAGGATTTATTTCGGACGTTAAAGTAAAGAATCTAAAAGCGTTTACTCATGACTTTTTTAGTCTATGATTCCCCAAGTTCGATATGAAAATTATCACGAGTGTTGTAGTGTGGCTTTCATAACTTAATGATCTTGACCCTCGAGGTCGTGGTTGATGGCGGTGGCGATGCATACGGATCGGTCATTTGCATGAGGATACTTGACCAAAGTATAGTTTTATTCGATGGTAAACTTTGTACTATACAGCGATCGACGTAAAACGGTTACACTGTTAACGCAGTTTGATGGCAACCCTTCTCGTGGTTTTGATTAGTTTTTAAGGGTCCGATATAATTTTTGTTTGCTAATTCATCCATTCTTTCATATTTTCATTCACTCCTTTGCAAATTAGTGCCACTCAGTATACGATGTATATCAATAATGTATTTTGTGCTTACTGTTTTAGATAACCGCAAATAATATATCTATAAAACGCTATACGAAGAGTCAAATTTAAGTTATTCAGATATTGTTCTGGATCTTACAGCTGTTGAAGTTAAACTGTGCAAAATCGATTTATTCGTTGCTATATTGGATACTCAAGACCTCGATATTAACTTGACAGTGAATGATATGTGCTAGATGTCATCATTGGAGATTTTTGTTTGTTGTTGGGGTTTGGGAGTTGTTTGCTTCTGGGGGTTCTTTTTCTTATTAATACATTTTCTGTTAATGAAATGGTTCCCACAGTTGCGAATTCAAATATTAAGAGGATCACTTTACATAATATGATATCATTAACTTGTACATTTAATGATATTTTTACTCAGTGAATCGTCAACTTTCTTATCTATCAATTTTTCAATCTTTTCATACGATCTAACAGTTTATTTGTAAACAGCTTCTGGATTTATGCAGATAAGAAGCGTTTTATGTACAACCTTACAAACAAGTAATAAGTTTCAATAGTTTTGCGAAACTCTTTTGAACTGGAATCTTTAGCGGATTACTAACAGGATAGAAGAAAATAACACTTAAATAACCTTCAAGTTTCACCCTTTTTAGGGACATAACGTTTAAAAATGCCGTCCTTCTTTTAACATTACATTACAAAATAAATGTCAGGCAGGCTTTTATTTCAAAATATCTAAAGAGTGTGGCAGTAAAAAAAAAATTTTAACGGCTGTAAAGCCTACAATTTTAAAAATATATAAAATAAATTTGTAGTATACATTTCCAATTAAAATTAGATCCACACTTCACTCTAATATGGTCCCATACTTCGCATGCTCTCTGCGTCGCACTCTGCTTCTCGTACAGACAAGTGGAACTCAGAGAGCATGCATAGCAAGAAACCAGACTAACTTCACTCTACATCTTAATTATGTCATGCTTCCGCTTTTTATCTTGAGATAGAAACCACTTCTCCCATTTCTACCTTAGTGTGAACCCTGTTGTTTGTTTTTCATGTAATCTGGATACCACGGTTAGCAACCGCATGACTTCAGAACCGCATTTAAAACTTTTGACAATTTTCCTTTCCTCTGAATCATGTTTATGTGTAAGTTCATTTTTTTAATTTTTTTAAGATCATGGAAGAAATTCTTTGAAATGCACATATACACACATAGACGCTTGATTCGGTTTGTTTTTATCTGAATAGGCAATTCATTATTTGTATCTTTTTTTCTGAGATTATGGGTAGTCTTCAAATGAGCTGTTTGAAGCTCATGCAAAGATACGTTAGGTTTTCCATTAAGACCTCTAACTGCCTCAGCCATTTCATTGGTCCCAGCCCAAAAGCTGCTGGCATTTGAAGAGGGTGGGAGACCTACTGAGCCGTGAACACGATTTGTTGTCAGAGAAAATGTGATTGGTGAAACGATGCTTAATGCACTTCCGACATGCCTATGGGATGTGAATTAATCTCAGGTCTCGCTCGATAGTTTAGTATGGTGTCACCTCCAAAATTTTTAAGGTAGAAAGCATGAACCTAATTATCATATCCTAGCGTTTATAAATTCACTCAGAAGCTTAGCGTCCAATGTGGTTTACATTTACATTCCAATAGGCTAGAAGTTTGGTTGGATTGTTAGGTGACTGCCTGTCACAGTTAGACTAGCATTGGAGATCAAAGGCGTAACTTGGGCTGCTAATGAACAACCGACTTAGCTTACGTATTCACGTATGTTTGCTACAGAGGTAAATAACTAAAAATCAAGATGGTTGACTAGTGAATTTTATTCATGCATACGGCACATACTGATAGTTAGGTAATATACAAAATACATTATTTGACTTATTTGTTTTAATTGTATGAATGTGGATGCTGGGTGGTAAATAGGTGTTTTAATGACCATAAACTCTCCTTTCCCTCATCTGATTTGTTCATAAGGGTAGGTGTTGGTTGGTAAATATATTTGTTAGTGACCATAGCATAATCCACCGTTCCCTCATCTGTTTTGTTTCTTTATGTGAGTTTTTGGTATAGAGGAACGTGGTGAGTGCCCGTTAAATATTTCTACCTTTTCTCATCAGTTTTGTTCATAAATGTGGGTGTTGGGTTGAACTTATATATGTTAATGGCCATAACATAGGCCCTATTTTCTTCATCCAGTTTGTTTGTAAGGGTAGGTTCTGCACGGTAAGTGCTGGTGTTGGATGGCAAAGGTTGGTGTTGGATGGTAAGAATGTGGGCCGTTGATTGTAAAAATATGTCATAGTCTCTGATTTTACGTGATTTGTCCTATCTATCAAGCGTTATCAAAATTCCAAAAGATCGCTATACCGGCCAGCAGATCTTTTCTCGCATTTAGAACTTCGAGTTTATTTCTGAGAAAGTTTATGCAATGTAGTAATTGCGCACATGGAATAAGGTCAACCTTCCACTTTCATCTATAGGGTATGTAAAATGGTAAAATTTGGAAATTGTTGTCGTTATTTGCAGAATAGATGCTGGTCAGTCAAAATGTGTTGGTCAGTCAAAATGTGTGTTAAAGTTGGTAAATTCAGAATAGATGTATGTCAGTGAGAACAGGAATTTGTTTAGTATAGGTCATTGGTCAATCAGTAAATGAATTGGTAAGAATAGGCAAATGTCTGATGGAATAGGTATCGATCGGTCATAATTAGCATTAATCAGTCAGAATAATTGACAGTCACAATGGGCATTTGTCAATCAGAAAAGGTGCTGGCCAGTCAAGATAGATGCTGGTCAGTTAAAATGGGGGTTGGGTCAGTCAGAAGAAGTGTTAGCGCCTGTTACCCTACCAATGCTTTACATTCCCCTTACACATGAGTGTGTGAGTGTGGTTTAGTCTGTAAATCTGTAAATATACGTATTGGCCAGTGAAACTATGTGTTAGTGACCGTTACCTACCCTTTCCATCCTGTATCCCTTTGCTTCTAAGTGTATTTACTGGACTGTGAAAAAAAAAAACTTGCCTTAAACTGAAAGAGTGATTTTTATGTAATTTGATACATCTTTTCCTCACCTAGTTCACCTTATATTTTTCTGGTCATTTTTTTTTTTTTTGCAAAACGTTTTAAATTCACACACACACACCATAGTAGCCCAATAATATTCATTCATACCCATGACCATAATGGATTTTACAACTGTCCTCAGACAGTGTTTCAGATTTATATATCGTCCTCATCGTATTGATAGATCCGAACATCCGGGTAATTAACAAGAA
>QKMX01058565.1:0-18729 GCA_003401595.1 Venustaconcha ellipsiformis
ATTTTATATGTACAATAAAATGTCTATTGAACCTGTGTATGTGTGTTATTTAAACTTTGATAAAGTTTTGCATTTAGAAGTAAGGTTCTCATTGACTTTTGGCTGAAGGATCATATTAAAAGGTGGATGACAGAGCAAGGATATAAGAACACATTTCCAGTTGTCATCAAAGGTGGATTGCTCTCCGCTATGAAAAATCTATATTCTATTAAATTGTTGTCATTGTAATAACACAACTTTCTGACCACAAATCATATTTAAAACAGTTGGATTTTCATAAATAATCAAAGACAAAATTCAGATTTGATTAAGCAGTGTCATTGTTTTCAAGTTCTATAAACAGTACTTAGAATATCTATATACATATTCAAATAACTATCATGCCTGTTACTGTAACTGATGATGCATGTACAAATGAGTGTGATGGGCATGACAAAGACCTGTGTACATCCCAGAAGAAATGCCATTTGGAAACACTGGCTATACAGAGAGAATTAGATTGATCAGGAAGACAGAGCAGATTAAAAGGCAGAAAGACCACAAATGTAATGGAGCTAGAAGCTTCCAACCTATGGAAAGTAACTAAAGTTACTTAGTTGACATGAGAGTAACAGGAGTTGGGAGTATCTATAAATTGTGAATATAGAATGTAGGATCATTCATGAACTATTTGATGCTTTCCTAATTTGATTTCCTATTAATACTTGCAACAGTTTAAAATTGCAATTACATTTTCACTCACATGAGCAGTGGGGATATAGATATTACTCATGATGATAAAAATGTCATTAACATAATGTGAAAAGTAACAGAATTGTTGAGACTTGTTTTATTGATTCTCATGTTTATGACCTTTAGTTGTGTTAATTTTATCTGCATAACCAGAAAGTGATTTATAATTTCATTGATATTGTTTACTTAAGAACACAAGTAAATAAGCTGTCTCTGTCCCCACAACACAAACACTTGGTTGTATTTGTCAGTTTAGCTTCCAAAGACCTAATTTTCACTCATAGTTGTGCACTAATAGTTTAGTGTCTGCATGTGTGTGAGAGAAAGAGAGAGAGAGAGAGATGTGCAGCTGTCCAGTTTGGTTTATGCTGTACCAGTAATTTGATATAGAAAAATTTAGAAAACTAATAATTTAGACTTCATAATTTCAGATACTAAATTTCGGAAAAGCCAAAAAAAAAACATGCAGGACATGCATTGCACAAACATTTCTGTTTCTATAAATTAAATACATCCATTCTTAACTGTCATTGCAGTTAAGATGCATAAAGATGAGGATGTCATCATGAACATCATCATCATCATCATTAATATTATTTCATCTTAAATTACATTCTTAAAAATGTAACATTTTATTAGCTGAATGGTCATAGACCAGAAATTTTACATGATGGCCTTTCATCTATCATCTGTCCAGCACTAGGCATAATGTAGTACAAGTTTGTTAACGCTATGTCTCAACTCCTGGGAGGATTGCCATGAAACATTTCAAATGCATGTATCCTAGCATCTAGTAAATTGTATATGAAAATAGTCTCGGACATCTAATATGGCCACCATGGCAGTCATCTTGAAAAAAAGTTTTTTGCTACTTCTTCTGAGCAGATGGGCATAGTATCTTTTAGTTTTCACAGAAGGACTTCCTATGATGCTTAGTCCAGTATCAAAAGTGGTTACCAATCAGGCATCAAAAATAGCTCTGCCATTGTGGACATGTTGATACTCCTCCAGAATAGATAGTTGTGTTGAGTTTTACCCCCCCCACACACACAATTGTGTGATCTCTCATTGGTCATAAATTGAAATGGTGCTCCTTCCCCCCACCCCAAAAAACCACCTGGTTTGGCTGTCACAGTGGCCATCTTGAAAATCTTATATCCTTTGTAGTCGTGTTTTCATAGGGGTTTCACTAAAAGACTTCTAGAGTTGTGTTGTCGGGCTTTAATGAAAATGTCACCATGGCGTCTTTCTTGAAAATCTTGTCATCTCTATTCCCTCAGACTGAAATGTATCAGCCTGGGAATATCATCGAAAGACATGTCATGTTTACTTGGTAGACCAGTTTGAAATCTTATCACTATTCATCCTGTATGGATGGCAATATTGACATGGGGCCTTCCCTTAAAGACTTCCTATTATGTCTCAAATGAATATATAGCCATCATAGCAACCATCTTTAAAATCTTGTTATTGCTACACGTACTCCTGAAGTGATGGTCATATTGACATGGGATTACCACTTAAACTCACCCCCACCTCTGTGAGCTCATGAATGTAGAATAGTCTAAATGTGTCTGCCTATATATAATAAGAACAATTAATAGAGGCAGGTTATGTGGTGGTTAATGTGCCAGACTTGTGACTGAAAGGGTGCATTTTAAGTCAATTGGGTCAGCCCAATTGGCTACTGTAGTGCGTCATTGGGCACAGCATTTTATTCCAGTTCCCAATATGGCCAACCTGATGGCCATCTTGAAAATCTTGTCACAACTGCTCCAAAATGGGTGGTGATTTCTCATCGTCAATCAAGTTCATTTATCATCATGATATCAGGTTCAAGGTCAAAGACTATGAGCAAGACTTCTGTATTGTACTTAAAGATATGAGCATGTGAATGCAAAACATAAAAATTAGATTTCCAAATTTAGTATTTTTGGGGTTTCACAAGAGTATCAGAGATAATGTTTGCACTCCAAAGTTACAAAAAAGAAATGGCCCTAATCATGGAACCCAGGAAGTTATTTTCAGCAAATACTCTGAGCACCAATCACTTACGTGGATATCTGTTTGATCAGTACTTTGCTTACAGTGTGTCTGTTGCATGGGTTTAGTTTCTGTGAACAGAAAGGCACTTTCAAATTGGTATACTTTGAAAATAGTGCATTTTTAAAATGTTTACATTTAATTTATTCCTATTCAGTAAATCAATAGATTACACAATTTCATTATCTTATTTAAATTATGATCTGAAAGGAATAACTCGAATTCTCTCCCAATGAAATTTTGGACACCTTAACTACTGAAGACATGTAAATCTGTGCACATATTTTCACAATAAATGCAATTTGCCTGCCAAAGCATATAACAGTGCCATATATTGGAAGAGGAAGTTTAATATGCAGCCATTATTTTTTAAAAAAATATCCAATCAAATTTTCACTATAAGCTTGTGTTGGTAAATTTCAGTTTGCTTCACAAGCATGACTGTCTAAAGCAGAGACTTTGATATTAAATCCAGTTATTGATGATGTTTGTAGCTATGTGAATATTAATATACTTACATGTATAGTTAAAAAATAAAAACTGTAGGTTCAGTTCACAAGATGGAGAAAGTGGTCACTGAAAATGCACTGCAGTATAATGAGCTATGGCTAAAGTGAATTTATTATTTTATGTAACCATGATTGGGCAAAGATGTACAGTTAAGTTGCGAGAATAACTGAGAGAAGAAGGACCAATATATTTTTTTTCAATGCTCAGTCAATAACCTATACCTATCCAAAGTCACAATAGTTTTTCTTCTGTGAATTGCAACCATATTTTCAAAAACATTTTCAGTGAAACAAATGGTAAAGAAGCAAGTGTATTGTGCTACTCAACAATATTAATCAGTTTGACATTAACATGCTTATGGATGTAAGTCAATATATTTTTTTAGCCACTATCATTGATTAAACTGATTTGTCTGTAAATGTCAGCAAACTTTATTCCAAGATCGGTATACTGTTTCATATTTTTTGTAATGTATCACATATCTGATTTTCTCATCAGATTTAGAACAAGTTTCTGTGAAGGTTTGCCAATGCTAAATCATTTTCTAAAAAAGTAACTAGCAGGACTCAACATGTCTTTGCTCACAGTGATAATTTTTGGAGGCAGTGGATGATCATTATGTAACTGATATGTTCTTCTGGATATGCCAGATCAACCTGAAGAATCTATCCAGTATCATCATTGGACATCAACATCTCTCTTGTAAATTTATTGTGATCCATCCACTTGAATCCAACAATGGGTAACTTGAATGTTATCAGATAATAAATGATGTAACTGGATTCTTTTTCAGGATCATAATCAGCCATTACTATTATTCTCTTTGGCATGTTTATGTGCTATAGTTCAAAGGCCACCCTGCATCTTAAAGGAAGAAATGGATATACCTTGAATTCCTGGAAATTCTCTTCAGGCAGATTGTATAAACCCCTCTGAAAATGGTTTCTCTGGTTACCAAACTTTTTGGATGGGTTGTGCTTGGGGATAGGGAAGAAATATTTTGGATTATGGGGTCAAAGCTCAAGACCAAGATGACATAGATAAAAAAATGGTTTCTGCACTACAGCACTAGATCTACATACCTGGATAAAGCTTGCACTTGGGATAGGGAAGAAATGTAAATATTTTGAGGCTAAAAGGTCAAAGGTCATAGACACTTTGAATGAAAGAAGAAATGTCATTTCCACAAAAAAATGTCACTTATCTACATAGACAACTGTTAAACATGGTGTGGGCATATAACCTGCTGTGCACAACACTCTTATTAATATATTTCATTTTGTTTTGTAGAGCATGTTTGGTCAAAGGAAAAGCATCTGCAATCACCTGAGAATCGACAACATTTGTTGGGTGTTCTGATCGAGCTGAATATCATTGCAGAACCTATGAAATTGAAGGTGACAGTTTAACTCATTATGTATCCTTTTCTTGTTATTTTTGTCACCGATAAATCTCTGTAAAATCACATACCATGTTTTCTTGGGGTGGGTGTGAAAGAGGGGAGAGTCTTTCAATCAGTGCTCGAAAAAGTTTTCCATGCTTCATAACTCAAAATGTGCATACAGCAAACTTCATATGGCCATAAGTTACATGAGGTGGTATTCAAGTTGGATCATATTTATAATGTGATTGAAAATCAGATTTAAAACTGTGTTGGGATAGTAGGACATAAAGTGACAGGACAAGAAGTTACAGACAAAAGTTCACAGACAGAAAGTCACAAGGTAAAAAGTCACAATTTTAATTTTCACTATTTTGAGTTATATCAAGGACAAAAATACACAGATCATAAAATCATACTGTGAACTTTGTAATGTTGTAGGTTTTTATATGAACAGCACAACTGAAGTAATTGCACCCTTTTCATAGAGATATTAACATACTGCAGTTACTCAGAGACACCCCAGGGGCAGTGCAATTTCTATGGTGGGTGGGGTGCATTTATTAGAGTAGCTTTAGCATCAGTACCATTGTCCTAACAGTCTGTTAGTTTGAGACACTCTACATGACATTCTGCTTAGTCACAAAGCAGCATAGTTTTTACTAGACCCAGTGAGCCTTTTTGGGAAGGTGGATTGTTGGACATAAAGTCACAGGACAAAAAATTAGAGACAAAACTTCAGACAGAAAGTCACAAGACAGAATATTCATCAACCATTTGATGTGCATACATCCTCCCTTAGAGGAAGAATTTTCAGTATATGATGCATTTCCTCATGCAACTTGCCTTGTAATTGATATGTTATGTGCAAAACAGGCACAGATAGTTCATCTTTATCAAGGACAAAAAGTGGAAAGTTTCACATTATAAGTTGCCTCTCCCCTTTAAAATAGTTTCTTCTGAAAGAACCTCTCAAGATGGAGACAACCTCTTCATTCCGGAATGCACTTATCTGATTGGGCAGTCTCCATCAAACTTCAGGATGCCTATCTACACATATATTTTCTCCTTGCTGCAAATATCTCTGGTTTTGCTTAGACTATGAAGATTTTTAATTCAGTGTCCTTTCATTCTGAATTTCATCCAGAGTTTTCACCTGAGTTATGGGAATAGTAGCAATATCTCCAATTACTAGGAACACCAATTCTTCAGTATTTTGACTATTGCCTAATCCAGTGTTCAAATTAAGTCCCTTCATCAGGATCCATACCACTGTTGGTCCATGGTAACTCATTTGAGCCAAGATGTTTAGCCAAAAATCAGTTACCTTCCATAGCTCTACTACCAATAAAAATTTCCAGTCTTGGTTGAATTTGTGCTATGGATGATTTAGGTATGTTTTGCTCAACGTCAAGAAATTGGAACTGACTCCATTGCAAGACTTCATTTGCATGGGGGTGAACTTCCTCACAAAACCAGAGCTTAATATCAGTTACACTGGATCCGATAGATTAAATCATGACTGTTAGAGATGCTTTGAGCAAAACCTTCTTTGTCTGCTCAACTGTACCTGTCCCTTCTGGGAACCCTGAATGCAGCTGATATATTAGAATGTTTTCATATGAAACCTCTAAGGTTCCTCCATCATGCAAGGTGGAAACCACACAGATATTATCTATCAATGCTGATCATTCTAGGACCAGCATTGCATCACAATTTGCAGTGGTGGATGAATCAGGACAGAGTTAAGATTTGAGTCCCAATGCATGCACCTGAACCTAATTCCTATCTGTTTGCTGACTCAGCGGATTCTGATGGCATGCACATCTAGAACTGGATGGCAACATTCTACAGGATCTTTGGACCCCATCCAACTAATCCCGTCATACAAACAACCTAGAAATGAGGGCTGTAAACTTAGCATTTCAAGGGTACATTGACAGAGTAAGGGGTCAATGTGTCATGGTCTCCTCTGATAACACGTATGTTGTAGCTTATCTCTGATGTCAAGGAGGCATACATGCCCTTCTCTTTGTGTGGAAGTCTGGAACCTCCTCTGCTTGGCCACCTCAGAGATCATAACTCTCACAGTTCGCCATATTTCAGGCAAGAAGAACATTTTGGCAGGCAGACTCTTTAGAACTGGTAGAGCTATCTTCAAAGAATGGATTCTTCATTGCTCTTTACAGAGCTCCTTTTCTCATTGTGGGGAAGACCCCTAGTGGATCTATTTGCAATGACAGATTTTCATTTAAGTTTCTCCTTTTTCACATCCAGAAGCATTGGCAGTGGATACTTTCAGATTCCAGTGGGATCAACTGTTTACTTATGAACCCTTTAAACTGCTTACGCAAGTTCTGCAAAAAGTGAGAACCTGCACTGCTCAGATAATTCTCATTCATTCTATGGCCTTGGCACTTATGGTTCTTCTAGACTTATTGATCGCTCAACCTAGATCTTTCCCTCACAGGAAGGATCTATTGCAACACCGGGGATATCTCCTCCATAACAGTCCACAAACTCTCCACCTTCACATGTGTCTCATCTCAAGCGATCTCTTCCAGAACAGTTTTCTGGGCCAAGTTATCAGTTGCATCATTCAGACCAGGAGAGCTTCAACATCCAAGGCCTGTGATGCTAGATGGAGAATCATTTTTGATTGGTGCAGTAGGAAATGTGTTGATCCTAGCTGTCCCTCTGTAACTTCTGTTGCTGTCTTTTGTTTCTCTTTGAGAGCAAAAGATGCTCTGTATCCATTCTCAAGGGCTACAGAGCTGCCATACACTTAAAATCTCTCAAGGCACGACATTGATTCGGATTCACACTTTGCCGATCTCATAAAATATTTTGAGCTACAGAAACCTGTCTTGTGCTCTCTTATGCCTAAAAGGAATCTTTCTTGTGTTTTATGGTCATTAACCAAAACCCACTATGAACAGTTGAGTGAGGCTTCTTTTCAGGACCCGACTCTCAAGACCCTTTCTACTTGCCCTTGCCTCAGTGCAAAGATGAAATAAGATTCATTCCTTATCTATTGACACTGACTATCCTTGGTTTAATGGAATTATGATTCAGTTTCCCGCCTTTTTAGCCAAAAATCAGTTACCTTCCATAGCTCCACTACCAATAAAGATTTCCAGTCTCAGCTGAATCTGTGCTATGGATGATTTAGGTAGATTTTTATGTCCCAGAAAAAGAAAGTGTAGGAAGCATTTTTTCCCCTCCCTCTCTGTTTCATCTGCCATTTCTTCACAGTGGATGGTTATCATGATCAAAAGAGCTTACCAATCTCGTACTAATCAAGACCTTTCCTTTCTGAACTTTAAACAGTTGCTACTTTCCTGGGCCTACCTCAATCACTCCTTTTTTGAGGACATCATGAAGGCAGCATTTTGGTGTTCCCATATTACCTTTTCCTCCTTTTACCACCACTTATCACAACAAAGTACAGGGTCCCATCATTATTAAGGCACATCAGGTGGGCCTAAGAAATACAAACGTTCTATAACATGGACCTCTCCATTAATGGTGAGTACTTTCCATTTTCTCTGTTCTTGTGGGGGTTTTTTTCTTCAGTCTAATGGAGCTTCAGCTAAACCTACTTAGTGACAAATTCAGCAATACTAAATAGCTATGGGTAAGCTTTTGCTGTTATTAAAAGTTTTTTTTTGGCAGGTAGAACTAATTTTAGTTATGCAGTAGTTACCATAGATATTGTTGAATGCCCTTCTGCCACCCCGCTCTGATGCCCTGGTGTAAATTGTCTATGAAAAAGATGAACTGTCTGTGTTGGTTTTGCACATAACATGCCAAGGACAGGGTGACCTGCATGAGGAAATGCATCATACTGACAATTCTTCACTCTTAAGGAGGATGTAAGCACATCAAATGGATGGTGCTTTTTTCAGCAAGAAAAATAATCCTAAACAATAGCTATGGATAAGTATTGCATAATAAAAATCAGTTTTAGCCATGAGAAAACTAGATATTTTATAGCATTTTGTAGCATGCATATTTAATTTACTAACAAAATAATTCCATTTTTGTAACTGTAAAGTTCACCAGTGATTTGATTTAATGCTTAATACAGCCTTAGTTTCATAATTCATGGTGCATTGCTTTATATCTTGTGTTTTATCTGTGGACCCCTCTCAAGATTTTAATTGTTAGCTATTGGCCTTTGAGATGTTCCACCCAGCATAGCTTGTTCATAGCAACACCACAAAGAAACTAGGGAAGGACAAAAACCTTGGGAATTTTTTTATTTAATTCATAGGCCTTTATTTAAATGCCTGGAAAGTAAAGCCTTTTTGCACAAAATCAATTTCTTTTTTATGAACGTACTTGTTTAAAAAGTAATTAAAGATTAAAACCAGACTTTAATGGGTATAATTAGTTAACAAAGCTACATGTTCCTGTCTTAGAGTAAGCTTTAAATAAATTTAATGATTTTAGTGTTATATGCTTGTTTTACAATTTGTCCTTAAAACTTTGGTTGCTAAATATTTAGCATTTTCCTATGAAGCCATCAATTCAGTGTGACATTTTGTTCTTTGACATTCTGTCTCATGTGTATTTGTGACTTTTTGTCTTGCAACTTTCTGTCTGTTTACCATGGATGGAGGAAGGTGGTTATGTTAGCATAGTATCAGGTGGTTGTACAGGTTGCTAAGACCACCATTCATCACTTTTTTAAAAGTAACCAAGCAGCAAAGTTTTGCTAGACTCCGAACATTGTTGGAAGGTGGGTCTAAGGAGGCCTTGGCAATCATGACAAGTTGGTCAACTATCACAAAGGCACCATTTTGATATGCAGTAAATAAAAAGTTTGACCAAGTTCAAGGTTATTCCTGTGGCTTTTTATCAAGATGACCTGGGCAGTTTCTGGCTTTAGAATTAATCTTTGTTTTGGATAAATGGTACTACTCCAATGAAAACCTTGGAATTTCAAGCATTCCCATGCTTCCAAGGTACAATCTTGGAAAATATGAAGGCAGGATGCTTCTCTTGTTTTCAGACCCTTTTCAACATCTCGAATTATTGTGGAATATAACATTTCAAGTCTATGATAATCTCCAAGTTTAATCATACATTATGAAGTCACCTTGTGAGATAAAACAACCCACAACATGTACGTGGATGATTTTGCAATTGTTCAAGCTAGAAATATGTCCGTCATGACAGTACAGTATCAAATTACTGATTGCTAAGAGGTTCTTTGCATGATACAGTCATCTGAGTTATTAATGGGCCTTAGGGAATGTTCATTAAGGGATTAAAATGGTATAAGGTACTTCAGGATGCAGTATTTCAGGAATCTGGGATCTCAGTATCAATAACTGATATAGTTTTAGAGGGTATTACTAAAACCTATATTTTTCACCAAGGATTATTTCCAAATTCATGGGCAGATTGGAAAATCACTTCTTAGGCATTAAAGAGGTGACTTCTTGGCTAGTTACTTTTTTGAGCCCTAGGCATGGAAATCTAATGGGTATGTACATATGTTAATTATTCTACATGTATCATGTTTTGCCTTTTTTTCAATTTTGTGGATGTACATAACCATACTACTGATATATGAGATTCCAAACTGGAGGGATATATGCATGTGTTTAAGTGAATGTGTACATATGTCTTGTTATGTAAATCAGTTTTAGAATTAGAAATCTGGTTTGGAGAATAGTATTCACAGAGTTAATCCATCATTAAATAAAGTATTATTATTATTGATAAGACTTTGAAAGAGTTTGAATACTGGAGTTAATTGTAAGAGAATGGAACAAACATGTATAATTTTGAATAATACGGAGATAAAATTCACATTAATATGTCTTGTGCATTCCATATGGTCCTTACATACATGGGCTGTATATTGTTTTTACTGGATTATTTATTACCATGCATGTAAAATGAAAAAGATTTAGACTCTGACAAGACCCATGTATATCCACCTATCTTTTTTGGAACTGGTTTTTATATTCAAGACACAATATGTGTTAAGATGTTATCAGTCTTCCCTTCTGTGTTACCAATTTTGTTTCTACACAACAACTCCAAGTTTCCTCAATACACAGTTATCCAAATTGTATGAAAGGTCATAGGCATGCACTGTTTACTGTGGAGGAAGGATATTTGGTGTTCCAATGGTTAAAGGTCATTGTAACAAAAAAGAAAACAATGAAATCTGCTTATCAAAATTTCAGTTCTTGACCACATACCTTAACCAAAGTTTGTGAAAGATTTATACCACTGGTAAGAAAGAACCCTTATATTGGTTTTGAGGTCAAATTTAAAAGTCACTTTCTAATAAAAGAAAAATATTTTAGTTCTACACCACATACCTTGACCAAAATTAGTGTAGGACTTGTGTTTAAGGTGTGGAAGAGGCCTGTTTGATATTTGTTATTCATATTTCATCTAATGATCAGATTTTCATGCCATTATGGCAAATTGTGAAATTTTGGTTAAAAACATGTTTTCACAATTAGGCAGAAAAGCAGTCATGAAAGACAAACAAAATTTAGTACATATGTCTGTATGCAGATATAAATTGACTCTTTTAAAGATATTTTGAAGGAGGAAAAGAGTTTTATTGTACATGTCTTCTTTCTTTTAGGATGAGGAGAAATATTACTGGGTCCCTTATATGATTCAGAAGAATGCACCAGATAGTGTCAAGAATCCAGAGCGCAGCGATAAAAGGACCATGACCAGTACACTTTGTTTCAAGTCCAAAACAAAGTTCATCCATATTGGGGTGTTCCACTGCCTTGTTGCATCCTGTTTGTCCAAAAAATGGACACCAGTCACAGAAAAGAACTCGGAAGGGAATAAGGTGTATCACCTTTATAGTGACTGCTGTAAACTTGATGTACATAAGAAAAACCAAAAACTTTTGATATCTTTGAATGACTTTGTCATTCAGGTAACTGTGTTCAGAACCACAAAGAATGCAGTTGATCCTGATGCTAGCCTCTGCTCAGAAATTAAAGATATCATCAACCAATCATTGTCAGATATCATCATGTGCATTTGCCCAATTATACAGTTTGACATCAGCATCATGTGTGAAAATGCCTCCGAGTCAACTGTAACAGAAGATAACCTACACAGTTTTGAGCTTCTACAGACTCTCAGGAATGAAAATGAGGAAAAAGAATGCTCATGCTGTGGAGAGATTATAAAACCAGAAGAATTGTTAAAGTTCTGGGAGGTAGGCATGAGCTTTAATAGTATCTTTTACAAATTCAGAAACACACCAGAGTTATATTATAATAATCAAAAGTACAGTCAATTCTTGTTACAAAGACATTGGTTACAATGAAATATTTTGGTTCTGATGATGGGAATAAATATGTTCAATGGTGTATTTTTACCTTCCCCTAGTATATATGAGAGGATAATATGAATATTTCTGGAAAATAAGTTTTAAATTACAAAAATATGAATTAGATTTTTAAAAAAAATAATTTTGATATTAGAAGTATACATTTTTATTCATTCTGTTATTCCAGTTAATATATGGGGATTATACTTACTCTAATTAAAGTTACCATTTTTACAGTGACAGATTTGTAACTACAACAAATGACAGGAAAGAAGACAGTTGACTTAATTTTTATCTGCTCTTAAAACATATTTTTATTGCCTTGATCATACATTGCAGCAGAGTTACCAATGTACTTTCGACCTTCCCAAAAGTTACTAAATGTTTATTGGTCAGTTGGTTTAAATGGCACTTTCACCACATTAATATCCTTATTTTGCCAAAGAAATCACAGCAAAGTGCCGTTTCAAGGACACACCGAGGCAGCCAAGCTAGGCTGACCTTGGTGGGCATCAAAGTATGAGTTGCAATACTTCTTATTGTTTTGTACCTATAAAAGGACTCTTAAACCCTCTAATTTGTCACAAATCAGTCAACATGGAAAACATTCATTAGGAAACAGTTGTAAAGCATAAACTATATTATTGCCATAATTCTCATAGAACTTTGATGAAACTTGTCCATACAACCTTTTTGGAAACAATGTAACAATGTACACAAAATTACACTTTAAAATCATTCACTGAATAGCCTATTACAAACTTTATAGACATTTGTGTTGAAAATGTATAAAAATTATAATGCTAAAAGGTTGCAAGAAATATCCAGCAGTTCTCTGGCCTTACAATTTGCCTATTATAATCAGTTTTTACTTGTACTGGTCATAAACCAGAAGAGCTTATGGCATGGCATGTAATGTATTGTTTGATTTCTCTTCATTAGTACAAGTTTATTATCCTAACTATCTGCATGTTTCTACATTCATGTGCATAAGAAGAAAGCATAATTGCAAACAATTCAAATGCATTTGATAACTCCCAAACATAAAATCTGGGATTTTTATTGTCATATTGGTCTTTCAGACAGGTTTT
The DNA here is from genome assembly GCA_003401595.1 of Venustaconcha ellipsiformis. Lineage (NCBI taxonomy): Eukaryota > Metazoa > Mollusca > Bivalvia > Unionida > Unionidae > Venustaconcha > Venustaconcha ellipsiformis. The sequence continues at coordinate 13,088 of QKMX01058565.1, forward strand.
GAATCAGTATCATTTTTTATGTTCTAATGTTTGGGGGTTTTTTTTGCTTAGCTGTGTTTGGGTTTTAGCCACTCAGGTTGCTTTGAGGCATCCAAGTACCGCTACATGTTGACATTGGCAATGAGAAATATCACATCTTGTCAGATATTAGACGCACAATACTTTTTAAATGGAGATACAATCATCTATCAAATGCAGACTATACATAAGTTACAAGTTATTTATATTCTGATCTCACCCAGAGTCACAATTGGTCATCAGAAACACTTCACTGATATTTATTTTTCATTTAGTTTCTAGTATTTGTTTTGAGTTCATAAAATATCTGATTTATAAATTAAATTCACTTGATTTAAAAATAAAATCCAATGGCCAGAAAGAAAGGCTTACATTCTTTTGCTCCATTCCACCATGAAGATGGCATCTACCAGCAGGGTGGTGGCAATTTTGTAAGTTGTACCTGATGTCTCATATCCTCCAGCACTTTTACATCTGTTTGATGTATAATGTCTCATTGCCAGTTCATGTTGACCTGGCAAGGACATCTTCTATACCTAGAAATATCGGATCTAATCCCTTCTCAGGATTTTCTTTACATGGGGATGAACATACTCAACAGCCAAGGGCAAGTTTACATTCCACTGGACAGGATAGACAGAATCCTCGATTTTGTTGATGCTTCAAACTATGTTTTTGGCAGCTCACCTATACATGTCACTTCTGAGGACCTTTAACTCAATGGCAGACTTAATTCCCATATGATGATCTCACTTGCAGCCTCTCTAATTTCTCATTATTGGTAAGGGAATATCTTGGTAGATAGTCAGTTGAGAAAGGGCCATGATGTCCTTATGAAATGGTTTCTACACCAAGAGATCTCATAATTGTTTGAACTGTAGGGAAGTTCCCAGGTGGACTTGTTTGTGATCAGACTGAGCAACAAATTCTTTTTTAATGATTCTCCAGTCATAGATCAGATGGCCATCTCAAGTGGATTATCTATTCAATCACATCTTCACACCCTTCATGCTGATTCTGTAAGTTATCTACCAAGTCAGGATATGCACTGCTCTGCTCATCCTGGCAGCTTCCCTGTAACTCCAGTGGATGTGGTCCTACCTGTTGGCAGATGAGCCCAGGGGATTACAACAAAAAAGGAAACTACTGTTCTGTTGCAGCACAGGTGATCTCATATTCACAGCAGCTCACATATTCTTCACTTTCATACTTGGCTCATATCAAGTGATAAATGTATAGGACCAGTTTACGAGCAAAGCTGAAAGTTGCAGCACCCTGGCTAATCCACTTCCAATGACTATGTTGCAAAGCAGAACATCTTTCATTGGCACAGTAGGATATGTGCTCTCCCCATTTGAGTGCAGTGGCCGACTTTCTTCTTATGATCTTCTAGGAGAGAGAATGTTTAGTCTCCACCATTAAAGGCTAGAGGGCAGCCCAGTCTGACACACTGAAATTTTCTTTGAAGTTTGTCTTTTTGGGATGGACCCACATCTTTCTGATCTTATTAAATAACTTGAGCTACAAAGATTGTTATTTACCTCAATGATGCAGATATGGAATCTCATGTGCAATGTGTGGGCTTAACCCACTTATGTACCTCTGAGGGTGAGAACCTTACCCTTAAAACTCTGTCTGTGCACTACATAGTGTCTTAAGAGTAGAAAGAGTGAACTAAATGCCTTTTTTGTAAAACATAAAGTTGTTTAAAATTCAAAAACAAATAGGAGTCATTTTCTGCCCTTTGCAAAACAGGGTTCCTGGCAAAGAACCAACTTTCTTTGGTAACATTTCCTATAAAGATCCCGGTCTCAGCTGTATCTATGCCATGATTCCCTCATCCCATCATACTGTGCTGTTCTAAGGGTAGACTGGATCCAAGTCAAAGAGGAGTATTCAGTATGGGCCTATGATGTGTGAGTTCAAAAAGGTCTTTGTTCTTTCGGTTCTAGGTTTTAGATCTTACAATCTAATGGGATGATGAAATTATGCTTGGACAAGAGAACTTGCATCCAGGAAGAGGTAAACAATGCAATAATGACATGCAAGTTTTAACATAATTAAAATTAGTTTTACCATTCCCCACCCCACCCACCAAGCAATTCAGATAGATTTTATGAGGTGATCTTGCATTTATTGGAAGAGCTTGTGGTCACTTTAGAGACAGTAATCCTTTTGCAGGTTTTGGTCAGCCCTTGTTTTTAAATTTATATCATGAAAATGTCAGCTTAGTTTGATTATAAACAACACCCATGTGTATTAATGTGGTGGTCTTGCATCTGAATTACTGAATTGCATCTGAGCTTACAACCCTCTTGAGGTCCTATTTCTAATCAGATCTTGATCTAATTTGGTATGTAAGCTGATATCATCATGATCTCAGATGAGTTTTTTTAAATGAGGCTCGAAGCTGAACAGATGGTGGAAATCAGACCTGCAACCTTCTGAGTCCAATGCCGTATCCATTGAGCTACTCTGCCTGCCTTTGGTGGTGGTCTCAAAGGTTTTCAACTTGTGACTCCAGAGGCAGGGACCCAGGGTACAATTATTGATGGTGGGAATCCACATGACTGAGTTATAAATGATTGCCTAGATCCCATGGGCAGGTAGAGATCCCAGGGACAATGCTGATTGCATAAATTGCTTGTCATTTTTATGTCAAGAGGTCTAAGGAAGGTATAAATGATACTAACAAATAGACAATGTAGTAACTGTATGTCCAAACATTTTATTCACCATCTACAGGGAGAGAATTTGTTGCTCAGTCTGGTCACAAACAGGTCCACCTGGGGACTTCCCCACTATCTACAGTTTCAGTATGTTTAAATAACTTAATTAAATTTGCATTTACAAGCTAACCTTTGTCAACCAAATTGGGACGCTTGTTAACTGTCTTTCTTTCATTACAATTAAGTAAATTGTGTCTTCTCCCTATATGAATTTTATAATGGATTGATATATAACTATTAATTGGTTGGAATGACAGCGATGCATTATGGAATATATGTATCTGTAGTTGGTCCTGAATGAAGATGGTGCCATATTTACATTCAGTATGTTCACCACAGTAGCTAGTTTTATAACATTTTATCTCTAAATAATTTCAAAGATGGTTTCAACACTCCTAAGTAAAAAGGAATAAATGATCTAATGCTAATGAATTCCTGGAAATACTTTTCAGCCAGTAGAGCATCATGCCCTGTGAGGAACTCTTGTGTTATCACATGTAGATGCATTCTTTGATAACATTCACAAGTTAAATATCATTAGTCACAAATTAAAAATATATCTTATATATGTAGCTTTTATTTTTTTACAAAAATGATAACTCAGTATGCTTTCCTTTTGAATCACCATCAAAATTTAGGTACCATCTTCAATCCTAAATTCAAAACCCTCAAATTTTCAGGACACCAATCCTGAAAAAGCAAACTTCTGCATCAAACAAATTATAAATTATGCTGCTTATTGCAGACATGATCTTTTCACAAAGGAATCAAATTAGATGATAGGTGTTTCAACTAGGGTTCACTTTCAGTAAATGAAGGTAAAATGAGTATAAAAATATCTTGTTACAACTACCAAGCCTACTTTTTTTCTTTAGCATGAAACCAGAAACAAACACATTTTTATAGGTCTCATAGACATTGTTGCAACTAAGTGTTCCAAACTCTTCTTTCCACTGCATAGTTTTATTACATGCATGAGTTATCCAGGTGAGTGATATTGTGGCCACTTGAGCTTCTTGTTTAATAAAACAATTTTACTGCTGTGATGGTCTTGTAAAGTTTTCGCTTATTCCAGTGTACACAGTGGAGTTAAACCTACGAGTATATACTCTGAGCAGGAGTTAACCGGCAACAAACTTTAAAATGGCTGACATTAAACAATGACTGAGCTGCAGTCTTATTGCATGAATTGCTGAAATGAGGTAATGAATATCTGAGCTATTATTTTGCTTGACATACTAAAAATATTTGCACAGCCTTTGAGTGAAGCAGTGTTGTATTTCAGTTTAGTAACACAATGGAGGCATCTATTGTCATAATTGGAATGTCTGTGGATGAAAACACCCTCAGAAATGAAGCGAATAATATCTTGAGTGAGGTTTACAAGTGTTGATATTGAATGTAAGAGGTAATTAAGATTTTGATTTGATTTTATAATTGTAACATCCTCAGACATAGGGCACTACTGAGTGATCCTATTGTTTCTTAAATACATTTTTTTATGTATACAAATGATGGGAATCATGATTATAATTAAGATATTTTATGTATATAGCTGGGTTATTAATTACTGATTTGAAACACTCGTTTTCTCTTTTTCAAAGAACTATTTTATTCTAATGCAGAAGCAAGATGATCAGCAAATGTCAAAGGGGAAGTCTTCTGAATTCCAAAAAGACCAAGGAGAAATGAGTCATGGTGATCCTCCTGGACCAATCACACAAGAACATATCAATCATGCACGTTTGTGTATTGCAATGAATATTGTGTTTAGCAGAGCTATGAGGGGCATTCTTGTTGGTAATGTTCCTAGTGGAAAAAAGGATATTTATGAGGCAATCATTGATGAAAGAGACAATCTGATAAAAGGCAACAAGACTGTGAAGAAATTGAATGAAAGTCAGCGTTCATTGGTCTTTCCTGATCACCCAGACCCAAACAGTAAACGCACAGGAAAGGTAGATGAATTTGATATTTCATTGTTGTATTATTTGATAAGGCAAGTAAGTTCACTGAAAGTCTTCATAGGATGGGGAAAGGATCCTGATGCATCCGTCAATCAAAATAATCAACCACAAAGGGACGAAAGTCTTGAAGCCAGTGTTGAAAGAATCCGTTTATGCAGGAATATCATCATTGGTCATTCTGAAGATGGGAAGATTACCCAAAATGAGTTGGGGAATTACTGGAGTAAGCTCAAGAAAATTCTTTGTGACATTGAAAACAAAGTGGGACAAAAAGTGGGTTACACGAAAACATTAGAGGAATGTTGGAGTCAACGCATTACACCTAATGAAGCAGTTGAGTTGAGGAAACAATATAAAAAATTAGAACGTAAGTTTATAATATACTTTAACTCTTTTGGTAAAAAGATTTTAATTAGTTAAATGATCTATCATTTTATAAGTATATTGCACTTGTGCTGCAAGTACTTACAAAAAAAAATGATTTTCTTCATTGATTGCTGTATATACTGATGTAATAGAGACAGCTTTTTTTTTTTTTTTGGTGTCAGCTTATTTAGACTATCAGATTTCCTACCTTTGGTTTGAGCCTGTATTAGACTTCTATCAGACTGCTACAGACTATTTTTTTCTTTCATTTATGAACTACAACACTACAGACATTGTAGCAATATGACTGAAAAACTGTAAATGCTGTGTTAAAAATCCTAATCACCCACCCACCTGATACTTTAGAGACAGACTGCCCTGGAGGCCTGAGTGATTAGAGCATCTGCCTCAGATGCTGGTGGTCAGGGATTCGAACCTTGACTGAGTCTTACCAAAGGCTTCTAAAAATGGTACTAGCAGCTGCCTTTCTGAGTGCTCAACATTAAAAGGTTAAGTGTCAAGACATGTCTGTGGCTTGATGCCTCAGTGCTAGACATCACTA
>QKMX01058620.1:0-10030 GCA_003401595.1 Venustaconcha ellipsiformis
GACAGAGGTGAGATGGCAGTGATCCATAATGGTGAGTACTATAGACCACTTGGCCACTCTAGGACCCTCTACAGATCCTAAAATGGGTTATACTGACCAGATCTGCAGATCATTTGTGCTTTATCTGCATTTAAAATTGATGTTGATTGCATGCTGTTTGCACCATATTCATGTATAAATTTCAGGTAGCACATTTTTCATTTACAATCTCACAAATGCATTGTTTCCTCTCAATTTCATTTACAATCTCACAAATGCACAATTTCCATTCAGTTTCTCTTCTTTTTAATGAATTAAAAGCATTTTAATGAAATCAATTATTCTATATTCCAGTGTTACAAACCAAAAACTACTGCTTTCATATGTCTCCTTGAAAGTTTACTTTAACAAAAAGGAAAATACAACATAAAATACAAGCAAAGCATTAATGATAAATAAAAATGTGCAAAAAAGCTGTATAGCACTTGCAAATTTCATACATCATTTCAGTCAAATACAAAAAATACAGACTCTTTGAGTCTAATTCAACCTAATCTCTCACAAGTCTCCATGAGATTTTTGTCAAAAGAGGGTTTAATGAAATACTGAACTCTCCTTCTAATGCCAGAATGACTTTCCCAAAATCTTGAAAAGTGTTTTTATTGGCTGATGAGATATGGTAATGTAATATGTCATGACAAGATGCCATCATGTTTTGCATAAACAATGACACTGGCTTATGAGACATACCTCCTACATGCTTGAAATACATTTCTTTCTTACTGGCATCATAACAGAAAGATAGCAATAAATATTTTTTAAATTTTAACTGTCAAAAGTTTGATCGAAATGTATTGTACTAGAAGGAAACAAAGAAGCATTGTACTATACATTGGGGACCTAATGAGACTACTAATGTCTGCCTCAAGAAGAACAAGGTCATTGTAAAGTATCTGGTCCAGTATTATGATGTGAAAGGGTTTTCAACACTAAAAATTTGGCAGCCTGAAAATAATTGATTTTTCAATCTATATATGTGCATTCATATTTATTCCACTTTCATTATCATTCGATATGCATTCATGATTTCATTTCTGCTCATTTTGCTTCTGACTGCATTTGTTCTTCATTCACTCTGCATTCCATCATTTCACTCGCAAAAGTTATCCATTTTTAGTGAGTTTCACTAGCAAAATATATAATGGCTGGACAGATATACAAATTCCATCAAACAAAATATGGCATGGACATTTTCACATGTCATCCTTAGGCATAGATTTGGAAGACTGCAGAAAACCATCATACTTTCTTTATGATTGTCTGAGTTATTTTATGTTAAGACTTTTTATTTACCACACTCTAATGCTGATTGTGAGGGGATTTTTAGTTCAGTTAAAAAAAATTGCACACAGTTCAGATCATCCATGAAAGATGGAACATTGGAAGCAATAATGATTGAAAAGACAAGGTGTGGAAAAGGCTCATATAAACATCCTGTGTCTGATGACTTACTAAAATGTGCAAGAGTGCAATGTGTGCATCTTTGACATTAAATAATTAAGTAATTTACTGACCTACTTTAGTGATGGATGTAGATGTTGTAAACAGTTACATATACAGTAAAAGTTTAAAAATCAGTATTTCATCCTGAAAATCAGTTTTTTTGGCATTAGCAGTCAGTATTTTTGTAGTCCGGGTTTGGCAGCTATGAAAAGGGAGTAATGATAAAAAGATTTTCAAGATAGCCATATACTGGATGTCCAAGTGTCCCCATTTCCATTTAGGACCAACTAGGCCATGGGATGAATGTGTGAGTAAAGTTTTATGGCAATTCTCCAAGCAGTTTAGGAGAAGTTATGATAACAAACATGTGGCAACAGACAGACAAATGACAAACAACAGACTATCCCATAAGCTCTCTTAGTCAATGTGCTATTAACTAGAAAATCCAAAGCAGGTAAAACATCATCAGTCAGGAGGAAAATATTAGCCATTAATGGGAATGCATTTTCTCATAAAATATATCATTCTTGTCAAATGTCAAAATAAGGAAGTATTATCTTTAAGATTTTCATTGAAGATTATTAGAAAAAAAAGCTGTATAAATATAACATCATATTCATGTATGACACCATTTTTGTGTATATACAAATTATCCATCATAGTATAAACACTGAAAAGCAGCTATAAATTAAATAAAATTATACCTAACCATGGTTTTACTTGTGTTATATCTTTCAGATGATGAAACGGGTTGTTTATGGTTAGTTCCTTTATGACATGGATCAGGCGATATTTGAATATGCTGTTCTGGGCACATTCTTTTATGACATAGACTAAAAGATGTTTAAATCCATTGTTTGGGGCAAGTTTCTTTATGATATAGATTAAAAGATGTTGAAACAGGCTGTTTGTGGCAAGATCATTTATGACACAGATCAAGAGTAGTTGAAATAAGCTGTCCAGGGCAAGTTCCTTGAAAATATAGATTCGAAAATGTTTAAACAGACACTGTAGGGCAAATTCCTTTATGACACTGATCAAGAGATGTTGTATTGTTTTGTTTTTGTTGGTTTTAAAGGCACTTAAAACAACAAAATTGCATGCAGAGGAAATGGGAGTTAAATGACACACCCAAGCAGCTGACCCTGGCTGGCCTCTGCACAAACCAATGAACAAGTTGAGGTAAACTGATAGGAATAAGTTCTTTATATCAGAGATGCTGAAATTGGCTGCTGGGGAAGGTTCCTAAGGCCATAGTTCAGGATACACTGTAAATCCCCATTTTATGTAATGCAATTAACTTTTTCACAATAATTATGAAGTTTAATGTTACCATGTAAATTATCCAATTTGGTTTCTAGCAAAAACAATCACATCGAGTAAAGAATAAAATCTCAAGACCTTGTGAGGAAGACAAAGGTAAATATTAAAAACAAACATCAAGTCAACATAATGACTTCTTGATGGAGCTGGTAGTAAATCAAGCTTAGGCCATGGATAAATCAAAACACCATTCTTTCATCTCAAATAATAATGTACAATAATATACAAAATTGTTCCAAAAAATACAAGTAGGCCATTCTAAGTGCTTTATACAACTGGGAACTATTATTGTACATTTTTTAAAAATGGAATGAGATTTTTATAAAAATAAAAATCTGTTTATTCATCTGCCTTGCACATGCGATGCTTTGCATATATTTGTATCGCTGGCAATTGGGTCATGCATATAGTTGTACCAATTGACTGACTGGGTCATATATACATATAGTTGTATCACTGCTGATTAAGTCATGCATACAGTTGTATCACTCTGCTGATTGGTTCAGACATAGCCCTTCATCACTATTGACTGGGTCATACATATAGTTGTAACACTGCTGACTGAGTCATGAATCTAGTTATATCTCTCTAATGATTGGGTCAGGCATAAAACTATCACTCTACTGAACGGGCCAGGCATATAGTTTTATTACTGCTGACTGGGTCATGCATACAGTTGTATCACTGCTGATTGGGTCATGAATACAGTTGTATCACTCTACTGATTGGGTTGTGCATACATTTGTATTATTCTGCTGATTGGGTCATGCATACAGTTGTATTACTCTGCTAACTGGGTCATGCATACAGTTGTATCACTTTGCTGAATGGGTTATTCATACTTTTATATCACTCTACTGATTGGATCATGCAGTCCAAGTCAACACAGTTAAAAATCATTTCAGTTCTGTAAATTTCTAAATGTTTCAGAGATTGTAATATTTACAGCCAGTCATATGTAATGTCATGTGAAGATTATATATGTAAAATGTTAATCATGAAGTTCTGTTTCTTTTCAAAAGAGAAGGACTTTGACAAATAGTCCAAAATTTATTTCCCTAGCCCAGAATCAACTCTTTGTAACAATAATTGAATGAATTCACCAAAAACGTTTAAACAAGCATCATGTGATAAGTACCTGAAGACAGGATTTACAAATCCATTATCACATGTACTCACAAAGTTATATATCACAGTGCAACTTTATTATATGAGTAGCACAAACTAAACATGCAAATAATTAAAAAATAACACTGATATATAGTTTCACCTTAAGTTAAATAAGTGTGTATGTACATTGTCTCATTTATACAGGATATATTATACATTTTTAGAAATGTTTCCTGTATTCTGGGTGATATACATACACTAATAATAAAAAACTTTTACCTTTAGGGACATGTCAACGTCAAAACTGTAGGTTACAACAAAAATGTTTCCTATTTATAAAATGTTGTTCAAACGTTATGTATAATAGAAAGAATTTCTGTACAAAATGGGATTTCTGTTTAGATTTTAGGGAAGATAATGCCAGTATTTTTTTGAGATTCAAACGAAAAGAACATATATGTACATCTGCAATAGAAATAATACTCACTTCTGTGAATAAGACTTAACATATCAATGTACAGTAATGATGATTGGTACTTTCACCATAACTTTTCAGAGAATCCAACTATTTTAATGGACAAGCACAGGTACCTTAGAGACATCTTACAGAAGAAATATCTTTACATAATGGATTGATACTGTCCGAGAAAAACAAGGACATCACAGATGAAATCAAGAGGAACTGAAAGAAGAAATAGTTCTCTACATAGCTATGAAAATGTCATAATGCTTTCACAAGTAATATTTCACTGTTGTTGTACATGTACAATATTTACTTTCAACAGTGTCACAGGAATAATGAAATGAATGGCTGCATAGCTGTTAAGTAGTTCATCCACTGTAACTTTTAGTTTCAGATACAAGGTTTATATTAAAGTGGTACTGACAACAAAATGTTGTCTAATTTCCTTTTTGCAAATTTTTCACTTCAAATTTAAATCTTTAAAACTTTTTAAACTTTTAATTCACATTATATAGCCAGTAACTAGCTATGTATCTACCTACTCAACCACCCATCTAACTAACTACTTACCTACCGACTGGGCATACTAGACAAAACCTAATGAAAAAGAACATTCTTTACATGGTATTAAAGTAGGGTACAATAAAATCAGAGATTAATGTTTTAGTATCATTCTTATTTTTGAAAAAACATTCTTCATACAATCCGATTAAAAAGCTATCATTACTGTCCTTCCCAAGAAGTTGGCTTTTACTGGGGTTGAGTTAGAGGCTTGAGTAACCTGGAGTAATGGCATAAGAATAGTTCATGCAATAATAAGTGACTTCATTACTCAATGCAAATGAAGCCTCACATGAAAAGCATGCAGTCCACGCTTCTAATTCCTAAACTAATTCACACCTACAATACAGGGTTAACATGTGAAGGGTATTCTATCACACTTATACAATGTCTTCTCATTAACATGTGAAGGGAATTCTATCACACTTGTACAAGGTCTTCTCATTAACATGTGAAGGGTATTCTATCACACTAATACAATGTCTTTTCATTAACATTCTATCACACTTGTACAATGTATACCCATTAACATGTGAAGGGTATTCTATCACATTTATACAATGTCTTCTCATTAACATGTGAAGGGTATTCTATCACACTTGTACAATGTATATCCATCAACATGTGAAGGGTGTTCTATCACACATCTACAATGTATTATATTAACATGGGAGGTGTATCATTGAATAAAAATTTATTTTTGGTTAAAAAGGGCTTCTTTATTAACTATAGTATATATACCATGGAAAATAATATACAGTCATGCAAGCAAATACTTGATAGCAGAGCATAAAATGATGGGCACTTTGTTCGTAATGGTGTTTCAGTGTTTCGTGCTTTTAGGTAGCATACTTTGCACACAACATGCCAAAAACTTACGTGGTCCTGAGCTAAATGCAAACACTAAACCTGTTTAACTTGAAATTTTAAGATTAAATATAGGTCACAATGAGCTTTTTTGCTGTATGAGTGTGACAGCAAGAGATGCAAATCATCATCAATATCATCACTGTGGCATTAACAGTGCCTGAGAAATGAATATCAAACCAAAAGAACCAAACCAAAGTCAGTGAAGCATAACATATGGGTCAAAATGAAATTACTGAGTAGCACTCATTAAATTGAGTCCCTTAATCAAGTTCCATGCTTCTAGATAAGACTGTATGTATGCAACATGCAAAAATGCATGTAGTCATAATCTACATACAAACTTGTAACCTAAGCCAGACATATATGAAATACAGGTAGCAGGCAGTGATCTTTTTTATTTGGGTATGGTACTAAAAAACAGATGCATAAAATCATTTAGTTTTGATGACTTTTACATAAACAGTGTTTGAAAAAACATTGAATCCAAGTCAATGAAGTGAATTATGGGTCACTGTGCTTCAGTGATTTTGTCTTTGTAATGAAGGTGTACCACTCATCAAGAAACATCTCATCATGTTTTATCATTCAAGGTAGGATAACAGGCATGTAGCAAGCAAAAACTTTACCTAAACTAGTAAAATGTCAATGGAAGGTCACAGTGACCTTCCTCTATTGGCATAATAGAAACAGATGTATACAATCATTTGGCATAATGATTTAATCATGAATAGTAAAAATACAACTTTGAAACCATGTCAGTAAAACATGAAATATGGGTCAGAGTGATCTGCTTTTAAGTTGATGGAACAGAATTCATAAAGATGAATCCTCTCACCAAGTTTCATATTTCAATAGATTATACATGAGATAAAAACCTGTGGCCATCAGCTAAACACAAAAATTAAGCCTAAGCCAGTACAATGTTAAATGAAAGTCACAGTGAACTTCTTTTGTTTCAAGGGTGTTGTACTAAGAGAGATGCATATTATCACCTAGTTTAATGTGTTACAGTGACCTGCTTCTGTAATGCAGGTATAGTGCTCATCAAGATGTATCCCCATGCCAAGTTTCAATGTTCTAGGTATAATTGTATATAGATTGCCACAACCTATTTGGGTACATCCTAAGCATATAAATTTAACCCAACATCAAATATATGTCAAAGTGATTTTGTTTATGGATTGGGTTTGGTACTAACAGAGATGCATTTCACCATCTGGTTTCATAATTCTTGCATTAACAGAGCTTGACAATTAAACTAAAATCTAAACTTAAATGAAATTCAGTCATGCAATAAAATTTGAGTTACAATGACCTAATTTTGCATGAAGGTGTAGTACTCATCTTGATTTGTCCCCTTGCCAGGTTTCATAATTCTATGAACAAACAGTATTCATATAGTGCACAATAAACCCGAACTAAATGTAAGAATGTACAAATAATGTACATGTTTGAGCAAGTTAACCCCCTCCCCAGGGATAGGTGCTTTGAAATCCACTCCATAATGTTGCCTTGGGCCTTAGGAGAGAAGGTTGAGTTTAAGGGACACTACATACATATATGATTTTTTTTTGTGTCTGAACACCAACAATGACAACAGGAATAGTAAAATAATTCTCCTCAACTTGCAGATGAAACTAATAATAAATGATGAATAAATTAACAGTTCTATAATTCATTTATTTCTGAACTATAGGTGTCATCTCAGGCTTGGCTTGCTATGATATGGAACAGCAACACATGCAGTTCATTTAGTGCTGAAGTAATTACTAAAAACAAAGTATTTGACTAAAGATCTACTTAAAATTAAATGAAGTGATTTTAACTTTACAAAAATGTAAAACAACAACAAAACATGAACTACATAACATCACTGCTACATTAAAACTTGTACACAAGAATATCTATTCTGATGTTTAGAATATCAGTGCTAAAAAGGAAAACAATACGAGAATGAAAATATAAAAACAAGATCAATAATAATATCATGTACTTTAGTCCAGATTTTTCAGCCAGGAGATGAGTACAGATCTTACCAGAATAAGACAACAAAGAATAGCAACATACTCCTAGCAAGGTCTAAGGATGGATGTAGTGTTTCTAAAGAATATGTTAACAGATTTCAACAAAATGACTGCATTTAGCAGGCAAATCCAGACACAGTTGGGTGGGGGTAATGTGTATGTATCTGTAACAACTTGTTAAACATCCTGCAATTCTGAAATGTTTGGAAGTAATAGATACCACCAGCATAATGATAAAAATAATGGAACCTTACTTTAAGATGCAAGTTTACATTTCAAAGTCATGCAAAGGCCATACATCATAGAAATTCTGATTGATGTTAATTTGTAAATAATAATTACTATAAGAAACCTGGACTGTCTGACATTTCTCCACAAAATGTTAATATAAAACCATAAGTGATAATTAAAAAAAAGACTACCAACAGTCCTTTACAGACATATATTGTCATTGTTTTTATTTTGGCAAATACCAGATGCTGCATTAAATTAAATTAATTCCTATTCCTAAATAAAACTGTATCTTATCTTTCTAAATGTCTAAAAATTAAGAGTAAAAAATAAAATTACAAATGATGACCATCTTTAAACTTGACCACATTTGAAAACTGTTCAGACATAAAAAAAAAATTAAGACTTCTGAAATCTGCAGTGGTATCTACATCAATTTGGAAGCAGTTTGCAAAGATAAATTAATACTATTAACATGACTCTACTCCAGGCGGAATCAAAGGTCAATTATCAATTTTTACACTACATGTTTTGGTATGTAATGTATCTCCACTGTACCAAATACTAAGTGGGAGTTTCAAAGTAAAATTCTGACAACCTTATGTTAAGCTTTTTTTTATATGAAACTGTCAAATTTGCCTAATGATTCCAACATGAGTATTTCATAAAATGTAATCCTCTTCCTAATAAATGATTGCTTTGCAGCAAAAGATCTATTCTAAATATACTTATTCCTCTTGTAAGAAATAACCAACACATCAGATATCTCCTGAATAAGCTGCTGTGTGTTGATGCTACATGGGAACCATTACAGTTTTGTGTCCTCAAGGAGAGGTGACCCTGTTGACTGAGATGATTCATTCACCTTTGTCACTTGGAAATGTATTTTCTTGTCTTTTTTCCGACGGTGAAACAGTTTGCTGTCATCAAGGTTCAGATTCATCACCACAGTGCTATGTGCTGCACCATTTCCATCACGTAATACGTCGGATGTTTTAGGTGACTCCAGAATAGTATGGTTACTGTCCTCAACATACACACTGCGTGCCTTCTTGAGTAATTTTAGATGGTTAAGGTGCAAGTTGCCATTGTCTGTATGATTTTCTTGTTGTCCAATTTGTTCGTCCAATTTTCTTTGAGCTCTCCTACAGTCCTCTTTCAGGCCTGATGTGATTGGCTGATAGAATATATATTAAAAAAAGTTATTAACATAATATTTTGTAAAGTTGATGTGCCTCGTATTTAATCTTTATACTGCTAAAATGCCCTATTGCTGGTTCACCCCACCCCCCAATCATTAAAATAGGAAAGACAGAGATGATTTGCCAGAAACATAATAATAATCAATTTGCAAAACTAATTTTATAAGAAAAAATTCCACCATGCATGTTCTTTCTTGCATTATATTGTAAAATCTCAAAATTCCAAAAATAAGGCACTCACTGCTGGGAGATAGTTATTATATTCTAGCCTTATCTGTACATTTAAAAAAAAACAAACACTACATCTATTTAAAAACATGTTGATTCTCATTTTAAATATCCAATTAAATCAAACAAAGCTAACAGCCACAAAGTTTCGGAATGCAATAAAAAGCAAAAACCCAGAGTGCTGTGAAAAGCATTATATTCAACCCTTAATTCTAAAGCATTTACATATGGCTATGACAATGAATTAAATACTAAAAGAACATATACATGGGAAGGTCTGACCCAAAAGGTTCTCAATATTGACCTGGGATCTCTTATTGTCCATATAGCCATAATGGCTTGGGGTGCATAATATAAATAAGTTATTTACACACTACCTTATACACATACTTATGTTCTGATCACCTCTCTAATTTCTAAATTACAGTTTTAGCTACATGGTTTCCTGATATGGCTGTCCACTCTAATAATATATATCTCTCCATTATATACCGATTATCTCTCTCTCTCTCTCTCTCTATATATATATATATATA
>QKMX01058735.1:0-13612 GCA_003401595.1 Venustaconcha ellipsiformis
TATTATTATTATTATTATTATTATTATTAATTGATTGATTGCTTCAATTTAGTGTACTATTAAACAAAGTCATAAGGTAAATGTATATATTGATATGTTTGTTCTCTTGTATAGTTATATTCCACACAGAATTACTGTATCCTGCTTCATTTAATCCATCTGATAAATTAAATAATCACTAATAGTTAAATAATATGTGATCCTTGTTTCGTGATGAGACTGTAATTTCAGTAAAATTGAAACTTTAAATGTGATTGTGAAACAGGACAGACACATTCATTAGAATTGTGAAACAGGACAGACACATTAATGAGGATTGTGAAACAGAACAGACTCATTGATAAGAATTGTGAAACAGAGGTCAGACTCATTGAATATGATTGTGAAACAGGACAGACACATTGATAAGGACTGTGAAAAAGGACAGACTCATTCATAAGGATTGTGAAACATAGGACAGACTCATTGAACAGGATTGTGAAATAGATTACAGACGTATTGATTAGGATTATGAAACATTGCAGACTCATTGATTAGGATTGTGAAACATTGAAGACTTATTGATTAGGATTGTGAAACAGGACAGACTCATTGATTAGGATTGTGATACAGAACAGACTCATTGATTAGAATTTTGAAACAGGACAGACAAACTGATAAGGAATGTGAAACAGGACAGACTCATTAAATATGATTGTGAAACAGGACAGACACATTGATAAGGAATGTGAAACAGGACAGACTCATTGATAAGGATTGTGAAACTTAGGACATACTCATTGATTAGGATTGTGAAACAGATTACAGACTTATTGATTATGATTGTGAATCAGGACAGACTCGTTGATTATGATTGTGAAACAGGAGAGACTCATTGATTACGAATGTGAAACAAGACAGACTCATTATTTAGGATTGTGAAACAGGACAGACTCATTGATTAGGATTGAGAAACAAAGGACAGACTCATTGATAAGGATTGTGAAACAGGGCAGACACATTGATTAGGATTGTGAAACAGATTACAGACTCATTGATTGGGACTGTGAAACAGGGCAGACACATTGATTAGGATTGTGAAACAGAATAGACTCATTGATTAGGATTGTAAAACAGGAGACTCATTGATAAGGATCTTGAAATAGAGGATAGACTCTTTGATTCAGATTGTGAAATAGAGGACAGACTTATTGATTGGAAACATGTCTGCTGAATTCACAATATATCTTGGTAAATCAGTTGCTGAGTTAAGGAGATAAAAGAGTCAGCTAATGTGAGAGGTCTTTGATGACCAGGGAGTAAGCTTAAGGAATTTACCATTTGCTTGGGCATTTGGGTTATTTTTATATATTCTGTTATTTTTTTTAGCTAATTGAATGGAAATAGTGAGTGTACATAAGATCAAGAATATTTTGCAAGCTGTTTAATTGCTTTTGTTGGCTGTTAATTGGCTTTTGTTTTTACTAAGTTTTGTATACTGTATTACCTTTGAATCTAATTAAATGGGATGAATTCATGTGACTCTTCATAATAATCATCATCAATTAGCAGCTTATATATGACTGAAAGAAAGGGCTGAGTCTTTGTTCAGCCAACTTATATTGTTAGTTCTTGAAACAGCTTTTCACCCTTCAAAAGCTTTATTGAGATTAACCAGTTGCTCAGCTTGTTGAGATCAAAAGACAGTACCTTTCATAGAGGCCTGTGTTTAATTGAGATTATAAAGAGTCCTCATGTGGTTGTTGTTAGTGGCATATGAACTGAAACTTGGCTTGTCTTTACAGACAAGATTTTAAATACTGAATTATCCCTGATGTCATTGACCCAATCAGAACTGAATGATCCCTGACCCCAATGAAAATGGATGTAACTATTGTTTGTCTTCAAAAATAAACTGATTTCATCAGAGATAGTTTTGATTCAGAGACATATAATTGAAGGTATCAAACTATACTGGCACAGCATGCAACTCATCAAACTATACCTTTCACAATGGCACAAATGCAGTTCTTTGAACTGTACCAGTCACACTGGCACAAAATGCAACTCATCAAACTGTATTAGTCACACTGGCACAAAATGAAACTCACTGAACTGTGCCAGTCACATTAGCACAAAAATCAATTCACTCAACTCTACCAGTCACATTGTCACAAAACGCAACTCATTCAACTCTACCAGTCACATTGGCACAAAATGTAACTCATTCAACGGTACCAGTCACATTAGCACAAAACATAACACATTGAACTGTACCAGTGACTGGTACAAAATTCAACTCATTGAACTCTACCAGTCACATTGGTGCAAAACTCAACTCATTCAACTGTACCAGTTACATTGGTGCAAAACTCAACTCATTCAACTGCACCAGTCATACTGACACAAAATGCCACTTACTGAATTGTGCCTGTCACATTAGCATAAAATATGTGTTTCTGCTGCCAGACAACCGTTCCCACCATCCAGCAGACTGCCTCACTTGACATTGACACATTTAAGTTACACTGGCAGTGCATCTGAAGTACATTGATTACAAGTGAATGTGAAACACATTGATTTACATGATATCTTTATCTAAACAGTACCATCCAATTGAAGCAGAAATTTAGTTTCTGTACACTGAGCAGTCACTGTCAGGACACTCCAATGACCACTTAAAGCATTGTGAAACCATTATTTGGTTAGAAAACAACTGGTCGCTGACTGCAAAAAGCTGGTGACCATTATATACACAACTTTATATAGTAAATTTACTTTGGTGGGGTCAGTATGGCCACTGAGATCAGGTGACTGCTTTATATAGCAAGTTTGAATATTTCTTTTTTAGAAAACAAAAAAAAATTAGTTTGTATCCAATAATTATCCTTTATTTCAAGTTTGAAATTCTTTTTTTTCTATATTGCTGACATCAAAACTGAGTATGATCCATGCAAGACAATGGCATTCTTTGGATCCAAGCAGTGATGCTATTGCAGAGTTTTCCTGTAATATGTTATAAAGCATTGGGATTTGGGATGTTGAGTTATTAAAGTTGATATAGTTGATGCTTTGATAAGCATCCGTCATATGGTCCCATCTATTATATGATTCAGTAAGGACTGCGTCCATTCTAGCATGCTTCTAGACTAATATTAAAAAGTATTATGGCCGAGGTTTTCTTTTATGGAACAACATTATGCATTGTTTTCTTTCCAGGCGAGACGGTAGGGTTCTTCAATCTGACAAACTTTATGACCACCTTTGGTGCCATTGATACTGCAGAGCAAGACGAGAACAAGGTCACCAGAGCAGTTGCCATTGCAAAAAAGTTCAAGGTCATGACCTTTGTTATACATTCTGGGCACAATGAGACAAGGATTTATTTTCAGCTGAATGGCAAAAAAGAAAATGTAACAAATGTGAAGAAACAAGTGAGTCTAAATGTTTTTTTTTTGCAAAATGTATAATTCAGGAAATGCCATGAATTTTGTATTGCTTGTGTATGTAGAACCATGGGGGATACTGTCTACACACAGACTCGCATGAGACAAATGTTTCCATTGAATATTTGTCTTACTTTCTGGACAGATGTTTGCTGGATCAAACAATTTGTCAGTTTGTGATGAATCCTTGTGTTTAAATGCCTGCCATATGTTGTTTGTCCATCTGTCTGTTTCCTGTTTTGTTCCTATACCATAACTTATGTTTTCCACCATCTACAGTTACTAAAATTTGTAGATTGCTTGCACATGTGTTGGAGGAGAACAGTATTGATTTGGAGGTCAAAGGTCAAAGCCATCATGACTGAAAGCAAAAATGGTTTGTAGCTTCTATAGTTACCAAATCTTGTAGATGGCTTACACTTGCAATAAGGAATCTGTTGATTTTGTGATCAGATGTCGTGGTCACTGTATGTGAAAGAAGAAAAATTGTTTACGTGCCACAAACATTATTTTCTACATCACATACTTTGATTAAACTTTATGGATGGCTTATACATATGGTAAGAAAGAAGCCTATTAATTTTAGGATCAAAAGTTCAAAGATCAAGGTCACTTTGGATAAAAGAAGACATGTTTTTTTCATAATAACATTAGTTCTACATCACAGACTTAGATCAGACTTTGTGGATAGCTTAAACTTTGGGGTGAAGAAGAAAGCTTATCAATTCTACTGTTAATATTCTAATGTCAATACCACAGTGAATGAAAAAAGAAAAATAAATGGTTTCTAAACCATGTTTTGAGCTGTCAAGCAGCATATACCTTCACCAAAGTTAGTTGATGACTTAGACTTTCCAGTTGGATGAGAAAGAAGCCTATTGATTGGGTGCAAGAAAAATGGTTTTAGTATAATAACTAGTTCAGACCAAATTTCATGGTCAAAGTTTGTATAGGGTTTACAAGTAAGTTATACCCAATGATTTGATGATTGCTATGACACTGTAGTCTTAAATTAAGTAACAGAGAGAACAAAACCATTTTTAGTCAAACTTAACAAAACATTTATTTCCCTAGAATAAAAAGTGAAAATTTAAAAAGATTAAGAGTGAAACCCAACTATAGCATATTTTGTTGTAGCACAAGATTGGATAGAACATGACTAAGATGTTGCTTCAAAAATTGTACAATGAGTTCATCAATTTATTGAAGTAATACAAAGTTTTAGTACCAAAATAACCAAGGGCTTGATTTCATAATTTGGCAGTATGTGTTGTATTTTTTTTAGAAAAATCTCTTTTGATTAATTAAGACATTTAGTGTTTAAGATCTATATATAGACAATCACTGCAATTTGAATTTGGATTATTTTTATAAATACATGGGATCTTTAAAAAGTCAATAATTTTTCATTTAATGATTACTGAACCATCAACAATAAGACTGTTAAATCATTTTTATGTTTGTCTTCAGAGGATCCTGTGCTCAGTCTAAAGTTAATGAATCCAACAAATGTTTGCTCAGTTGACTGGCATGTTTGCTCGGGCAACTGTAGTAAACAGCCAAGTACCAAACTGTTTGGTGGCTAGAAAAAGGTGGTTTCTTATTTGAATTAATAATTAAGTTAATTTACATACCTAATTAAAAAAAGTAATTGCTAGTCTTCAGTGTCAATCTTGCAGCATTGGTTGTTGGGCACTGCTTTATAAAAACACCCAAGAAAGAAATCACCTTCATATGCACCTGGATTTTGTCATACAATTGTCACCCTGTCAAGTGTTCATTGTATAATATTGTCCATTCCAGAAGAAAATAAAATGATTCTATTTATTCATTAACAATTACTACTGCTGTTGTCCTAAGATTTATGTACATATTGAGATTTGTATGGAATCTGGCAGAGAAGATTCAGGTGTTTAGAATTGTATACAGACACTACTTAATAATCTCAAAATTGTACATGTACATACAAGCTGAAACAAATGTTCATTAACTTACCTTACATTCATTTTTGGATTATTTTCTTTGCAGTGAATTTAGGCATGATGATTTTTGTTGGAATTCAAAACCTTACATTGTCATATGGGTCTTCAAATGTGACATTATGGCAGTTGTAAAGGTTAACATTTTTAATAAGTTGGTTCAAATTTGACCTTATTATATCCCATTGTGCAAAAGTGACTGTGAAACTGAAAATTGTATATTGGATTTGTTCCAAAATGACTGTGAAACTGAAAATTGAGTATTGGAGTTCTTCCAAAGTGACTCCAAAAATGAAAATTGAGTATCGGATTTGTTCCAAAAAGACTGTGAAACTGAAAATTGTGTATTGAAGTTGTTTAAAGTGACTGTGAAACTGAAAATTGAGTATTGGAGTTGTTCACAGGAGCAATAACTCTGTCACTTAATAAGAAAAAAGGTTCAAATCAGACTTGTGAGTTTTGGAATTAATGCCACTTTTAGCACATTATAGACCATACATGATTGCCAGGATATTTGGTTACAGCATGGGAAGATCCTAGACAGAATCACTAACTCAAAAGAAGCTACTGGCAAGCTTTCTCGTATCACCCATTGGTCAAGCCAAGACTCAAACCCAGATGGACAGAGGTGAAATGTGAGTGACCATTTGGCCACCTGGGCTCCATGAAAGTCAGACAAATTATAGGTAATAAATTACATTCTGCACTTAATTAGCAATCGGTCAGATTAGTTTTATCCAGCAGAGACTAACTAAACAGGTTGGTATTTAGAGATATAAACATTAATAACACTATATTTTCCTTCCACAGAAAATGGTATGGAAATAAATTGAGCACATTTTGTTACATTACAGATGAATTTTACTTTAACGGTGGACACAAGTGTCAAGTTAGAGCCAATAGATTATTCACATGGAAAAAATGACACAGACAGTAAATCTACAGCTGCCAACAAGACGTCAGCAGGGAATAAAACAGAAGGATATGACCTAAACACAGTAAAATTTGAGGATATTTCTAGCGATAAGCAGTAAGTTCTGTAACACTTGTATCAGTCTTATTTCTTTCTCACAGATGGAAGAAAAACATATATCTACCTGAGCAACCATAATGACATTACACAGGGTTCCCATGCTACAAGGAAAAGCCCTTAATGTCAGATGGAAAAAAAAAGTGAACTTTCTCCTGCCATATGATCACAGAAAGAATATATAAATGAGTTACATTTGAACTGCCAGAGCTAGAGTTAAATTTATTGAGTTCTTACTGGACTTTTCTAAGGTTGCGGAAATATTTAGTCAGTTGAGATTTAATTACTTATAGACCATTTGGGTGCTTGCTCAAAGCATATTTGTAAAGTCAATGCAAGTGCTCAGGCAATCAGATTTGTCAAATAGAATGATTGCCTCTAAGCCTTCTCCATATTGGTATCATTTATCATTTCTTATGTAGAAGATGTGAAGACCAGTCCAGTGTCACAAATTGCCAACACATCAGCAACTTGTAATCTCAGTGAGTGTAAGAAAAATATATAAAAATTTATTTTACCCAGTTCTCCTTTTGTTATGTAATGGTAATAAAAATGTGTTTTGATAATTCTTTCCTTATTCTTAGGTAGCTGGTACTTAGAACATCATCTTAAGCATTAGCAATAATAATTCTCACAAACCCCAGCTCACCTTTGTGGTGAATTTTACTATCAGACCTTGCTGAATACTGAGAAACCTTCTGACTGCTGGAGAAAATTTTAGTGCAGATTCCTAAGCTCAGTGTGTTTCCAGACAAAGACTGCATTACATATACTAGTGAACATTTCATAGGCCATCTGACAAAACTTTGATTACATTTGGTATGTAAGATTATATCATGAGGTCTTTGTTTGATTATGGCGACATCCACATTTGTTAATAAGTCACAGGATTTCAAATGGCTCCATCTTTTCCTACTATTCATTACTGTTGGATACATTTCTTCAACTTAGCCCTGGTATCATATCTTTTTATCAAAAAATAATATATACTAATCATTATTGGAGAAGGTCTTTTTCTCTCAGTGCTTGAAATGTAGTTTTAGATCAAGGTTGGCTGATGTTGTGTATATCCTGTCGATTCCTAGTGAAATAAGTTTCCTGGATTGTTGGAATGTTCACTTGTATATGTATTGCAGTCTTTGTCAGGAACACACCTATTGATTGTTAAAAAATAGATTTCATGGATTGCAGTAGTATATAACCAGTTGATTCCTAAAAAAATAAGTTTTCGGGATTGCAGCAGTGTGTAACCTTTAGATTCTGAGGAAAATAAGTTTTCAGGATTGGAGCAGCAGATATGTAAGCAGAGATCTGGTGATTTCAGTTATGAGTGTTGTTGCTGTGGACTTAGTGCCACTTTTCAACACAGGATAGGCTTTAAATGGCTGCCATTATATATGGTGGAGGAAAAACCCAGAGCCCAGGTAGAACCACCAACTCATGGGAAGCTACTGGCAAGCTTTTTCACGTGCCTACATTGGCCAAGCCCAAGACTCAAACCCACATGTACAAAGGTGAGATGTCAGTGATCTGCAAATGGTTAGTGCCTTAGACCACTCAGCCAGCCATGGCTTCCAATTATAGGTGACAGCCACACATCTCATTGAGAGGATCTTGCATCTGACTGACAAGAACCTAGAGGCCAGAATTTCTAATCCGAATTTGACCCAGGTATGTAAGTTGATATCATCAATATCTCTGGTAAGTTAGTTTTTCTTACAGCCATGCATATTCATAAGGTGATATTTCATCTAATTGGCTTCCATGTGAATACTCTACATCTGATCAGATAAGCTTATATCAACAAGGTCTAGGTTGAGTTTGGTTATGAGGAAACATCCTCACATATTAATGAGGATCCAAGCTGGTCAGGTAGTTTAGGTTTCAAATCCCACAACCTTAGGTGCTGATTTCATTGCTGTAGCCACTGAATCACTGTAGCTTTTTTGGATGGGGATCTCAATTGTTTCAAAGTTACGACTCCAGGGGCAGGCCCCCTGGGAGATAAGGACAGATTCAGGAATCCATTCTGACTGAACAGATTACCTCCCCTTATAATGCTGGGTACGTGAATGTAATTTAAGGGTAGGGCTGAGTTTTGCTTTGCTTGGAAAGCATGGGTAGCACTGGATTTTGTTTTGCATAGGAACCATGTTCAGGACAAGTTTTGGCTTGCTTGGGAACCAAATACAAGATTGGTTTTGCTTTGCATGGTAACCATGTGCAAGACAAGTTTTGATTTGCTTGGGAACCATGTTCAGAAAAGGTTTTGCTTTGCTTGTGAATAATTTACAAGACAGGTTTTGGTTTGCTTGGGAATCGTGTTCAGGACGGGTTTCACTTTGCTTGGAACAATGTACAAGATAGGTTTTGCTTTGCTTGGGAACCATGTACAAGACAGGTTTTGCTTTTCTTGAAAACCATGTACAATACAGGTGTTTCCTTTTCTTGAAAACCATGTACAAGACAGGTTTTGCTTTTCTTGGAAACCATGTGCAAGACAGGTTTTGCTTTTCTTGGGAAACATGTACAAAACAGGTTTTGCTTTTCTTGGGAAACATGTAGTAGACATGTTTTGTTTTGCTTTTCTTGGGAAGCATGGATAATACATTGGAGTTTTACTTTGCTTGGGAACCATCTCAAGTTGATAAATGAAAATGGTGCTGATTTGACATTCATTATGGCTGCTATGATGGCTGATTTGAAGATCTTGTTATTGACACTTCTTCAGAATAGATGTCTGCATAAACATGGTCTTTCACTTTCAAGATATATATTTGGACCTAAATTAAAATTGTGATGATTAAACCATCATTTTAGCCGCCATGATGGTTCTGTTGAAAATCTTTTTACTTCATCTATATGGATAGGTGTATTGACATGGAATTTCAGCAAAAAGCATCTCACCATATTTAGTTTATGTTGAATATAAATGGTGTCAATCAGACTGCAGATATGATTGCCATTGTGTCCTTGTTAAAAATTTTCTGGTAGCTACTTCTGAATGGATAGTCATAGCAATGTATGGCTTCCACGAAAACACTTGTTATGAAGTGTAGTTTGACCTGATGAAAATTTTGCCCATCAGATGTCCAGTATGGTTGACATGGTAGCCAGATTGAAAACTTTGCTCTCACTTCTTCACAAGTATTCATATAGACACAAGGTATTTACTAAAAGACTTCTTATCATAGTTGCTTATCTTTGATGAATAGTCTCATTGACTTATGATTTTCACTACATACTTTTAACTCCATATTGTTGGTCCTAAATGAAAATTATGCCAATATGACTTCCAGAATTTGACAAATCTTGTAGCAGTTACTTTTCATAAATGGTGGCCTTAGTGACAGTTTTTAATATTCTAAATCTGCTTATTTCTTGTAAATGTTGTATTAAATTGAAACTTATACAACCTCCAAAATGTCTACCTTGGTGGTCATTTTGAAAATCTTTATATTGCTGCTTCTCTAGACGGGTTGGTCGTATCGACATTGAGTTTTCACTATAACACTTTAGCAACTTGTAGCAGGTTCTGAATGAAGATGGTGCTTACCTGAACAGGTAAAAATTAAACGCCTAATTGATCCAGCAAAATTTACAACAATTATGTGCTACCTACACTGAGTTCAATATTCTTCTGAATAAGGTGTTATGATCCACTTAGAATACATGGAGGATCAAATTTGCTGTCTTCTTTTCAGAAGTCCTCATATTGTGTTCAGACAGATAGAAATTCCTGTTGCAGAGAAACCAATGCCCTCAAACCTGTCCATTCTTCCACTTCCAGTCTACTTGAGGCATGAACTGGATGAATTAAACAAAGAATTTAAAGAAGGTATTATGTGGTTACTATTGTATCAGTGAACATAGAAAAAGGAAAATTAAAATGTCTGTGATGTGATATAATGTCAGTTGATTGATTTTTAAATATTTCCTTGTTGTTTTCTTGTGTTTGGATAATAGTAATACTCTCATTTTTTTGTCTGACATTGTGTATTATTGATTTAATACAGCTCTGATTTTTTATTTTATTATCTTACAAGCTATACAATACTTCAGAAAGTTATGACTTTCAGTTGTATATTTAGCATTTTATTCTGCTAAGAGCTGTTATAAATGAAGTTTTTATGTATATTAACTGGCATATCTCTTTGCCATAAGTTGATTGGTCATTTGGTTGGTTGGTTGTTTTTGAAAGCACTTTTAGCACTTGATCAGCAATATTATGTCAAAGCAATTTCAGCACTTGATCAGCTATATTATGCCAAAGCACTATTTGCACTTGATCAGCTATATTATGCCAAAGAACTATTAGCACTTGATCAGCTATATTATGCCAAAGCACTTTTATCACTTGATCAGTTATATTATGCCAAAGCACTTTTAGCACTTGATCAGCTATATTGTGCCAAAGAAATGGTAGCAAAGTGCCTTTCCCAAGGGCACATGGAGGCAGCTGATCTGGGCAGGTATTGAACCCATGTTGCTAGGATTAACAATCAAATGCTCTGACACTTGAGCTAGTGCAGCTGTTCCTAAAAAAAGATTTTTAGTGATCAGTGTCACATCATATCATAGTTCAAGGTTATGGCATTATGGTCTTAGCTCAACCATTATGGCAGGACTTCTGGTATAACATGGGTGGTTGTGGTGTGTCTTTGTGTATGAGTGTATGTTGAATTGACATACCTGTGCCACAAATCACCACATATTCATTTACACAACATACTGTATGACACATATTGATACGTGTATAAACGAGATCCAAACAACTATATATCTATAAATACATTGATATAGTCACACATGACTATTAAGCAATGGGTGGTGCATGTTCAAGAATAAAGTAAAAAGGTAGCGAAGGATAGACAAAATAGGAAGGCAGAATAAGTACAATAGTGTCAGTCTGTGTTTTTGTTCCTTTATACTGAGACCAATCTGGTTACTGGATAGATGAACCTCAAGTACCGAGAATCAATAGGTCTTACTTGTAGCTGTCTAATTCATTAGGATGTGATTTTGGAAAGCTTCTGCTTGTGAGATACTGAGTAAGGAGCTTCTGAAATTATTGATGGTAATTTTTTCCAAGGCCCTATTGTACGTTAGAAGAAGGAAGAAGGAGAACTTTAAACAAGTTGTTGAAGCTGGCATCAGTTGGTACTTAGTCCTGTGGTTTTCCCTAGTTTGGCTATACACAAAAGTTAAGTATTTGTCCAAGTGCTAGATTGCTCACTATCTTATACAATAAGATAATAAGGTAATAAATATTCATGGCTTTTAAAGATTAAAAGTTTTGTAAGGTAAGTATCAGTTTGTGACAATTTTTGTATCAAAGTGTGTATAAACAACAATATTATAGATTCATCATAAAATAATATCACTGCTGGTATGTGTGAACAAAATACCACAAGAACATTGAATGGACTGAAAGTTGATAAGATTATTAAATGTCATGCAAGAAAGACTTGATTAAAAAATATTTTTGGTGCTTGTTTGCCCAGAGTAATGCAGTACCTTGTACCACATCTGTTATTAGCTGTGGTCACCTGGCTCCTTCATCTTCTAATACTATATATTGGAAACTTGCACCAGATATAGCTGCTTGGAGATGGAGTTGACTCCCCATAGACTTACCAATATAATATATATAGTATGGAAGATAAGCAAGGAGTCTTCTGACATCCCCCTGCATATTTATATATTATGAACCATGCATCATTTACACATCAAACCTTGATTTTTTTTCCAGGAGAAATAACAGATTTAGGGTACCAGCAATCTCTGCAGCTGTTGTGGATCAAGTTTCTAAATTCTCCAAAAGAGGATCATGTAAATGCATCCAGTCTCTTAAAAGAACCAGCATCATATAGGTTATCCCCATCCAGAGTTGCAAAGGATGGCAAAGGAAAAGCAGGTCATTTGTTTCACAAAGTAGGAGGAGCACTTCCATTGAACAAAACAGGTGGTTTCAGAAGAAAACAGAACATTACTAATGCTAATTTAAATGCCCCACGTAGACATTTGTTAACAATAAATGAAGAACAGGACAGTTTTGATGATGGAGTAGAAGGTCTACCATATTCCATGTTTGATATGAATAAGATAAACACAGAGACAGGAGCTTTTCCATGGGAGAAAGGGATGTTTGCAGAATTACAGAAGGTATAACTAGAACTGTGATTGATAGGAAATATCATATTTCTTATATTGGTCAGAAAATATTGTTCTGTTGATGTATTGATTTAGTAGATAATAGATGCTGATTTGCTGCAGTCTTTAGCCAATCAAGCACCAAATTTCAAATTTAGTTAGTCTGATGTTACATTAATTTCCAACAAAAAACCTTTGTCATGTTTTAGTGTAAAAGAAAAACTTCCATTTTACTTCAGTATTACTTTCCTATCATACCTTTGTAAGCATGATGAAATATAGGTAACACTTTCTTGTCACTCCAGCGTAAGCATGTTCAGACGTACATCAACTTGTAGCAAAATTGTTATGGTCAATGTTATGATCCTGTTTAAGAGTTTGGTTTTCTGGTAGTCCACTTCTTTGAAATAAAAATTATGTGATCATCAGTGTATTTTTGTGCTGCAATCTGGGAGAAATTGAACTTAAAATTATATTGTTTTTCTCTTTTTAAATAAAGATGAAAATGCTTATACAGTTTTACTAATTGCAATATTATTCCTGTGAAAGACAATGAAAAAGGGAGCAAAAAGTATGCAGAACTGTTGTCAATCTTTAGCAATCAGTGACCTGCCATAAATTATTGTGCAGGCTTTCAAAAATTGCAGAAAACTGATGTTGTCTCAATAATTCTGTTATACTGATAAAAAATTTTTTTACTCCTAATGTATCTTGTCTATGTATATTCAATACAGGAAGTCAGTGTGCCCTGTTATATATTCAGTACAAGAAGTTGATGTACCTTGTCTTAGTGTATTCAGTAATGGAGTCAATATACGCTGTCTTTATGTATTTGATACAACAAGTCAGTTTACCCCGTTATGTATTTGATACAAAGAGTCAGTTTACCCTCTCATAATGTATTTTATACAAGGAGTAAGGGTACCCTGTCTTCATTTGTTCAGTGCAAGGAGTCAGTGTACCCTGTCTTTATGTATTTACAGGGAGTCAGTGTACCCTGTCTTTATGTATTTGATACAGGGAGT
>QKMX01058773.1:0-11775 GCA_003401595.1 Venustaconcha ellipsiformis
TACATGTCTGTGGCATGATGCCCCCAGTGCTAGACATCACGATAATCTGCCACACTTCAGACATGATAGCAATATGACTGAAAAACTGTAAAAGCTACGTTAAAAATCCAAATTACACAGACACATACAATCAAAAAACTGTAAAATAAACTTTTAAAATTAAATTTAGGCTGGAACATCTGTCGGTAAACATACAATAATAGCCGTTGGCAGATGTTAAAATCGGTTGTAGCTGATTAGACGAGTAATTTTTATTTTAAAATTTCAAAAAACTATCCTTTTTTTAAAAGATTACTCAGATGAAGTCCGAAAGAATCAAAATAATTATTTTTGGACTGTAACCCAGTGAGTGCAGGATCCATCATGGAAATTTTGTATCTTTATAACACACGAACCAACTTTTTGTACATTATCTAATTCGTCTTTGGAATATACTCCACGAAATACGACAACGTCATTCAATTTTTCAATTATATCGAAATTACTCAACGGCGTCGTGCTTGGTAGAGTCATTCCAAGTCCTATCCCTAGCAGGTATGGAATTAGACTGCCTGCTAACTCAGCTAGCATCAGAGCGAAAGGAATAGATCCTCCTTGTTTTGGTTATCTTGGCGACTTCTTTTTTTAAATTTTGCTGCTGGCGATTTGTTTGCTGGCGATTTTATCGTTGGTGATTTCTTTTTAGGTGGCATTATATATTTATAATTATATAAAATTTGTTTGATTCCATTGCCCGATACCTCCTTTTTGGTTGCTCCAGATACTGCACCTGACGCTGCTGCTATTCCCAGTGTTCCTAAAACAGGTAGAATCTTTGGTAAAATTACAGAAAGTTCTGGTCCAAATAATCCGTCGCTTTTTGCCATAATTTTTACCCCTGAAACAGATACTTTGAGAACAAATGGTTTTCCTTGATCTAGCCTATTGATTTGGTTTTGAGGTAACATTGCTTTTACTGAGGCCGGTTCCGTCTTTGGGGGGTATATCATTAGGGAAACAATTACTTTTGTCAACTCCTGCTGATAATGTTTTAATTTGACCGGGAGTTAGATATATTTATCTGGTCATGTATTCCGTTTTCATTATTATATACTTGTTTGTCACATAAATCACACTTGTACAGTCATCCTTCCCTTGGTTGATTCAATTGTTAAGAATCTATCACTGACAACTAGTTAATATACATTATGCTGTTCAGCTGCAAGTGCGCCAAGCGTCCTAGTGATTTAAATACCAATAGTCTATCCGATAACTTGTTCGAAATGTCTTGATATGTCAAAACAAAAAAAAAAATAGGAATAAGATCCTAAATTCTTCTACACTTATTTGGCTTCCACTGTCTGCGTCCTGATATGTTTGCATTGCTTTCATAAGGTGAATATACGGTTGAGATATGTTTATTGTGACGTCTACAGCAACATTGCATTTGATTGCACATTCGGGATACTGTTTAGAATTTACTCTAACAAAGATTCGTCTAAGCTGTTCATTTAATGATTATTACGACGTTTCTGTCGTTGAAATTGAACGAACAAATGTCGAGGTAGTTGTTCGATGCACGTGGTTGTAACACACCAGATGTGATCAATTGCATTAGGAACTGCTGTTTGATAAATCCTGTTTTGCTGAAAATATGTCTTTTTCGTGTGAACCGTCAATAATGATTCGAGTTCCATTGTTTTAGCTACAAACGGAACAACTCGTGGTATCCACAGCGGTAATTTTGTAATAGCAAGCTCTCCTTCAGAGATTCCAACGGCATGTAATATGCAATCGTTTGAAAAGATCGATCTAAAATAAGTGGATGTTTTTTTTCCAAAAAAATCTTTGCTATACTCGCGACAAAATCCAAATATTGTGCTTATGGGAAGCATCATTGTTATTCGGCAAATGATTTTCTTTTGGCATATCCTTCATTACATATTCTGTTACGTGTACTAAAAACGCTGTTTATTAAATCTAACATAACTACTGCATCTGCAGTTGCACCTGGCATTGTCATACTAAGATTATTTCACACTTTTTCATCTGATAGATTATTACCAAATTGTGCAGCATTTGCTATAGGAAAATTTATAACAATTAGAGGATTTGCTGCTGCTGCTTTACGTGCAATTCCTGGTCTCTTTTCAGCTATTTTTGTAAATATATTTCCAAAAGAACTACCCACAGGTTTTCTTCTATAAACATTTTTTGTCTGATCTTTGTTATTAAATTAGGTCTACAAAATTTACGCCCGATAGCAAAACTATTGGGCAAGTAGGTATAAGAAAAAGTAGGGAAACAACAACAACAAATAAGTATGTATAAGTTATAAGTAACAATTTCATCGTCCTTATTTATCTGTTAATTGCATTGTTATACTCGTCATCTGATTTAAAGATTAATAGGATAGTATATCAATTGTCTAGGATCTAGGAATAATTTGCATCAATGATCCTAGAGGAACATCAGGTAACAAACTATAGATGTTTTGACCGAAGCTTCCTAAAGCTGAATAAGATCCTAGTGCAATATAACAATTGATTGAAATTGTATTTACTTCTGTTTCGTTAACGGGGAGTTCACTGTTTTATGATACACTTTGCCCTGCAACACTTCCATACTGTTTGTTTCTAAAGAAAAATAACAACGTTACACTAGTCGCTGGTGGGAAATCAATTATGGAATTATTTTTTATGTAATTTTGGCTTGTAGTATATTCTACTTTAGGGTCAATTCAAAACTGTCTACGGCAGTGTATTTAGTTATTAGCTCTTTTATCGTTTTGTTGAGATCAGCATCGATTAACGCTCCTTTTGCTATTTTGACAGACACCCACGCGACAGAATTAAATGTAAAGTCATCATTGACGTTTAATTTTACATTTGTCATAGAGTGTCATATTGTGATGGAAATTAATCCGATTTCGTATGGTTTATTTGGATATAGATCTATTGGTAGATTGTAATAAATATAAAAATTCTCGCTGTTTCTTAGTGATATTATAATAATATTGCTAAATAAGATCACTGTGCAAAATTTCGTACTCGGATGATATTAGTAATCGGCTCGATCTAAGATGATCTAATATATCAACAATTTTGCTGTCGATTTCTTCAGCCATATCAGCGGTTGATGCAAAAACTTTTAACGCCTCGGCCACATCTTTCTTCTACTCGATCCTCGTCAATAATTTTTGCAAGTGTTCATAATTTATTTCTGTAATTGGTAAAACTTGTTCATTAGCCAGTGTGTTACTAATAACTTTTAGTCTATAAATATCTTCCGTTGAAGCTTTTTTTGATGTTAGAAACCTTTTTTGATAATATAGCTAGTATCATACATTTTATACTCATCGTCCGTAATTTTATTATGTAAAATTTCAATCCAATCATCTAATCTTTTTCAGCGTTTTATTTCTTTTCCGTGTTCTTCATTTTCAATTCTTTCTTCATCTTTCTCAAGTAGTTTTTGATAAGGTTCAGCTTGTTCACAGTTTCTTCTATTAATGTTAACAAGTCTTTTCTTGTAATTGTGTAAGCTCGTCTGCAGATAACACATATATCTCTGGTTGTTTGCCAAGCACTGCTTCGGTAACAGGCATAAAAAGTTTAGCAGTTTCTTCTTCTGCAACGCATTAACTATTACGAGATTTTTGCACTCTTTCATAAAAAGAAGCTCGAGTTTAAAAATAAATGCTTTTAGTAGTTCAATTCGTTGTTGATATTTATCCATCTGTTATTTTGTATACGCGCTATAAAATTCGTCTACATATATGTGCTGATACAACAACGAAATATTTTAGTTGGATCATGCTCTAGTCTATATAATAAAATGAAATTGAATTTGTCTTTGGTTTCTTGATGATATAATTCAATAAATTTATCTTTCGTTACATACACGCATAGCTGGTTTGCAATATTTCTCACAACACCATTATCTAGTCCGGAAAATAATATAAAAATACCGTATTTCCGCTAATAAATATGTCGACGTTGTAAAATCCTTGCGCTAGAGAAATCGAATTGTGTTTTTGTTACGTGATAATGAAAAATAGGATTTAATCTTATTTATTTCTTCTGTTGTTTAGCGGCATATCGTCATATGCAATAATTTTATGCTCGGATGAATCAAGTTAGTCAACTGAAATTAATTCTTCTGTTGTTTTATTTGAAATATATCATCACCAGCTTCAAACTCATCACAAAATTTATCGTTATACTCCCTTAACATCTTGTATTTGTCCTGTTGCGAATTAATTGTGTAAAGATACACACGATCATAGTTAAAGTTACTACAATAAGATAATGACAATCTGGAAGCTCGTTATTATATATATGCTTGATTAATCGTTGTCAAAATTTAATATCTTTGTCATTGTTATATAACTTTATCTTATGTACTTTACATAATATTGCCTATTACACAAAGTGCTTCCGATGACGAATCAATAATAACTGATACGTCATCGCTAGTAAAAATCAAATACATGTGACACAATGACAGGAAACCTATTTATGTCAAATCAACGAGTTCTAGGTTTAGAAACAATTATCCGCCAATACACGTTGTTGTTACAAAAACATTTAGTTCTGCACAACTAAAATCTGCTGACAGTAACAAACTATTACTGACAGGAGGAACTTTAAGCAGTAACCTGGATATGTCAGGGAAGAAAATAATAAATTTTGAAACAGTATATCCAAAGCAAACTTAAATCAAGCACAAGCGGTAAGTTATTTACAGTTGAAGTACGTGGATAATTACAAGCTTTATAAAACCGGTGGAACGATTACAGATATTATTAATAAGTCAAGTAAAAAAAAATCATTAGGTTGTAAACTGCATATCTACAAGCAAATGTTGATAATACACAAGCGGTGAGTTCTACGCAACTAAAATTTGTTGATAATAACACGCCCGGTAAAGCTGGAGACACTGACAGATTACCTTGTAAAAAAAACCTAAAAAACAACTTGATTACTGACAACTTCAATACCAGCTAATGAGACTGATGCTATTAGTTAAGAGAAGTACTTGTTCCGTATTTAAGACAATCCGGTGCACCAATGTTAAGGAATATAAATATGAGTAACAACAATATAAATAAGACATATGTTCCAGTTAAACAAAAGGATCTAACAAATAAGACGTATGTTGATAGTGTATCTGGTGGTGATATAAAACGAACCAAAAACAATGTTGGATATATTCCAACACTTTTTAAGAAATTGAAAACCGAGCTGGGTCTGAGGTAAGCGAATCATCATATTATCCTGAAAAAAAATTATCCTTATCACGCTTTTTTTAATATACCAGAATGGACTACTGACGGAGACATTGAAAACTTTTTGGACTAAAATTAAATGTCCTACTGCTGTCGCTATTTGGCAATTTCATTTGCGAGGTCGATTAAACTTTAGTGTTGGTCGAATTTATAATTGGCGATTGGAAGGATCAAAGGAAGATATCGACTGGGTAATATTATACATTGCACCAGACATTTATATTTCAACAACCCAATAATTTACAATTCCAACCGCAAATATTTTCAACAAGCAGTTTTGGAGTTATGTTATCGCTGCTGAATATCCGTTTCCGGGATTGATATCATTTTAATTATTAATAAAATATAAAAAATAGAGAAAAACAGTCATACATATAATCATATTGTTATAAAGGATATACAATTTATAAATTTTAAAAAATTATACATTTTTTTATAGTGCATTTGTATTAATACCATTAGGATACAAAGTATCTAACTTATGAATCCAATAAGTTTCTTATATTATGATAACATACCATATATATTCAAAGATTTTCCGTAAAGAGATTCGTTCAGAAATTTTCCGTTAAAATTCCGTTTTAAAATAATTCATGAATATTTATACTTTAAATTCAGTACATTAAGGTGTTCCCAATAAATTGTATGTAAATATGTCTTTTTCTTCTTTTGAATACTTTTCAACTGCACGATCATACGATACAAAACAAAAACGTGTTAAAATATGCCGATAATAATATACGAATGGTAACACAGATAAGGTAATTTACACTTTGTTCAAAATGATTGCGTTCTATTTACATGAGATACATCCGTGTGCTTTAATACAAACATTAATGTATCCCTCATCATTCTTTCCATAAATATATTTCTAAATCTAAAGAAAGATTTATCCAGGTGATAAACAACAAATCAAATCAATAAATAAAAATTATTTTATCCGTCTGACAAAACACTAATATGTTTGCATCAAAACTGGTAGCGACGTTAAAAGAGAGTGTGAATTTTACTTTATTTATAAATGGTTGTGGGTAGGAAAAGTAGTTTTAATATAAGGTTTTCAATTCTAATTTGTATTGTCTTTTGATATCCTTCTTTGTGTGATCAGTACATTTGTTGGCAATGGTAATTCAAAGAGGCTAATTGGTTAGTAGGTGTAGCTTTTATATTACATTCTAAGCCAAAATCCATAGTGACCCTCATAACAAATACTTAAGAACGAAAATTTACCCCATAAAGTAATGACAGTGCAACACAGTTTATGCATGTTGTGTTAGCAAAATAAAACGATAATACAAAATTCCCATTTGGCTTCATACAATCTTAATGTCCATGTTGAATATGTTTGCAGAGTGTCCTTTCCATGTTGAATTCACCTTGAACCCATAGTGTCGTTTTTATTTTAAATGTACCCAGAATGCAATTTATATGATAGGTAAGGCACATGGGATGTACATATCATACGTGTTGGAGCAAATAATAGACAGAGGTGAAAACTTACATGTAAAAAGACTCACCTTTAAAACATTTATAAGTTTGGCCATTTCCGCCCCCACCACACGAGCGTTAGCAGCGGCCTGGTAATAATCTCCATACGCGCCGTTTCCCCAATCGCACAATATCACGTTAAAGTCTCCCGCATTTAATAGCTCGTTCGTTATCTTCTGTAAAAAAACAACAAACAAACAAAAAAAAAAAAAAATTATCACGTCACGCTTAGTGTTATATTTTACAACATTATAAAATAACCGCTCTCTGTGACATTTTGCAGATATTACAAAAAGACAGTATGAAAATCCTAAATAAAAATAAATGCAAATTTCTGAAGAAATTTCGATTCAGGATTACATTTTATAATGTAAACGCTGCTAAAAAAAATCATTTAAACTATATTGTTCACAAACGTTTGTAAATAGTAAACGTACAAAATGTAAAATATTTAGAACGCGTCTTTTTTATAAAGCTGCCAAACCTGCTTTAAACTACCGGTATCAGAATTATTTATTAACACAACTCGTAAAATTTTGTTCGTAAGTACATATTTCTTGTGGACTAATTTACAGTAAAAGTAACTTTTTCCAATTCAATACAGAGTTTTGCTTGTAAGGTATAATGTATGTTTCAGAGTCAAAATTATATATAATACAAGCTTTTAAATTCCAATGTTCGATTCATCAAAATATGGTCACCTTACGAGTTATTCAAAGCATATTTGGAATATATACGTACATCGTACAATTTACGGTAATCAAGGCAGGTAAATTATTTTCATTTACATTTAGGCTGCTAAGAAGATCCTATATTGTTTGCATCCATGGATTTTGTCAATAAAAATTTCGATGAAACTTCATCTAATTTCAATATTCATGTAAATTTCAGTGATGCATATTGCTGAGCCATAATTGTACAGTTTTAATTACTGTCCATGACGCGTTGATAGGGCCTTCTTAGAGTTGGGTATTGGCATCAATTTTGCATCGCGATATGCATCACTATATTATCGCACAATAAATAAACTATATATCCAGTGAGTCCATGTTTGTAAAACACGCATCTCTTATAACATTGCACAAATCCTTTATATAATAATTCCTAGAATAAAAGGAAAACGAGATTATTTTTTTTAAAATTTTGTTATTTTCTTTAACAACTTTACTTCACATTGATTAGATAGAACAAATAGAATTTAAACATTATTGTTATTATATTATACGAATAGAATCATTCGGGGAGGTGGCATGAATGATATATTTTCGAAAAGATAATTTGGATTTCAAATACATTGCAAAATGTTCATTCTTTGATTTTCAGGAGAGAGAAAAACCTACCACACCAATTATGTTGAAAAAACAAAGGAGAGAAACAAAAAAAAAATACCATCACCTCCTACCCTCAAGAAATGACTCGTCGGTCCCTAATGTAAATTGTTTCCTATGAACGAATATTTAGGTAAATGTATTTTATATTTGTCAGTTGGTGATACAGCCTACTTAAGATTAAAACACCATTTAAGGTCTGAAACCTAATGACGTCATGATGCCATTTTCACACAAAAATATACATACATACTTAGCTCAAATACAAAAGCCAAGTTATGCTGGCACTTGAAAGATCATTCTTTAATTTGTAATGAATTCATTTTCCTGGGATATCTCGTTGGCATAATTTGAATCTTAGACAACAAAGACGTTTCTTTCTTAATTCCATTATTGGAAAAATCCTCGTCATATTTAGACAGTTATACTCAACCCGGAGAGGAAGGGTGCGTTTACTCAAGCAGAACATGATATGCATTTTCAGCGGATGTTAATTAATAATCCATGTATAGGATATAGAAACTACACCAGCGGTCAAATGTGCACCAGAACAAAAACATATACATAGAGTATTAGTCTGAATATATACTTTAAATTATCCATCACTTCCATTTCGTGAGAGACAAAAATTCTCTGTATTTGCTCTGGACGTATTTGCACTGGACCTTTATTGTTCAAAATGTTATTGCAGGTTCTTAAGATGTTCAAACAACTCGTGCACATCTGAACCTGTAAACATTTGAACAAACTTCAAAGCTAATTCAACGTTCTTAGGACAATCTATATGAACACCGGAAGTTATTGTTGGATGCTATATTTTTTTCTTTCACAGTATGTAAATTTTCAACGTTGTTCTTACCCTTAGTAGATAAATCACAAACACTAATGTCCTCAATGAAACTCGACACGTACCACTGGCAATTTGAACAAGGACAAAGACTAAAGACTGGTCACATTATCATTTAAAACTTACAGCACCGTTACAATAATGAGTCTTATTGTACAACTGGTTACAAATCGAAAGATTCTGCGTCCAATAGAATTGTATTTCTGTTAAAAGATACAACTTAAATAATAATCCAACTGTTAATCCCAGGCTCTTGTGTAATGATAAAACTAATAGAAAAACTTTTTACGGTCAATCTGTAAACACATGACTAGTCTTTACACTTACTTGAATATTGCTTCAATTTTAAAATGAACTCTTAGAATAGTAAAACAATATCAAAATTGAAAGAAGTTGTGAAAAAATGTATCATCCAGAGGTAGCTTTCAGTTTTTACATGTAGGCTTGCTCACAAAAGGTAAAATTAGTTCTAATGTCAGCTATTTCATACGTATATTGTTCTCATCTGCAACAAGAAGATCAACAAGAAAAACCCAGTAAAAATAACTTTGAACTTTAATTTTTACTGTATTCAATCAAATAGAAAGTCTGCAATAAAAGATTTACTTTTTGTCAAGTAATGCCATTAAGTTTGTTTCATTCCGCTATCGTTCTGTGTCGATAGCTCAAGTCCGTGTCGTTATACATTATCGCAAGAGTAAATATAGCGATACATCGACGCATCGGTGATAGAAAACCAGCTGAAATCTAAATTGCGTACACAAGGAATATAGGAAAACCTGTAAATTATCTTATATTTCTCAATACTGTTTATTAGAACAATTTCAAAACTGGAAATTATGTTCTGAAACTAACCTCCATCCACTTGGAGAGTCTGTTGTTACGATACCCGTGCACCACCATTTTGGTTTGCTTGTCAGGATCAAAGGAGGAGTTTTGGATGCTAATGACGTCATCGGCACTCAACATTTGAAGCATAGTGTTATTTAAGTTCTGCCGCGTGAACAACTGGAACTTCGTGTCGATTTTGTCTGGCGAAGCCGGGAACAAGTTAAAACCGAATATAGAATTTCTCTTTCCGAAACATCCCAGATCTCCGTAGCAGATAGTGGATCCTATTGTTAAATAAAACTCGATAGATTTTACAAAAGATTTTTTGAAGACATGCTATTGTGGGGATTTATATAAATAACGTTTTATGCAAGAAGGTATTTTCCTAGAGGAAAAATCATGTTTACACAATGTACGATATATTGTAACGAATATCATAAAGATTAACAAAAGTAACTCAAAAGGCAAGAAAAAATGAATGTGTGTTAATGTAACTTTATCTTTTTGGATATTTTGTATATGTTTAGCAGAAAAAGTGGGGAAAAGTTCAAGCAGCAAGAAGTATAGACAACTATCTAACAATATTGTAAGAACAAAACAAAATTTTAAGGAAATCAAAACCAAAATTCTGTAAATGATTTATAAAAGGAAGACTACATTGCCGGATGGTAAAGTATGTTTATAAACTTAAATAATAAACAAATTGAAGAAATTAGGTTAACGCGGTGACATTCATAAGGTTATATAGAGGAATGTATATGTGCCTGAAGATAATTTAATAAATTGTACGATAGAACATTTAAAGCCGATAAGAACAATATCAGGGAAACAGCAAGAAGTTAAGGAGATGTTTTAATAGTATCCCAGATGAAGTATTGTTTCTCCATTTGTCAAACATAGTAAAACTCTCCTTCGCTGATTTAAAAGCCATTTAAGAACGAAGAGATGTGTAGCTGTTAATGTACTTAAAATTAACATAAAATAATCACCAGAGCAAACAATTAAGTACAATCCCAAAATATATTTATAGTATTAGACAATAATACAATCAATTTTGCAAATCCTTAATAATCAAACTAAAAGATGAAACATTTATTATGAATCGTTTAAATGAAAAACTACTTTTTGACAATATTAAAATATTTTAAAATATTATGAAAGAAATAGAAATTAATGTTCAATTATCCAAACATTGTAAAATAATGTAACCTTTATAGAAGATGTACCTAATGATAATAAATCCAAGTCAAATCATCTTGCGGTAAAAAATGTAAGTTGATGGTATTATTTTATAATGACTATCAATACATGTGATATTCTCCTTGAAATATTTAAGTTGGCGTTTAATTACAAAAAAAAAACCGGACAAAGTTCCAGTACAATGGTTCTTGATGTAAATTAGATTATATTGAAGTTACGAATATCATTAGTTTTTCTTTCACTCCTTTCAAACGTTTACCAGAAATAGCTTCCCTAATAATAAAATACTAAATCATGTCTGTCTGAATATGCATGGTAAAGATAACGAATGTTTAATGCGGTCTGTATTAGTAGAATTTCATCCAGTTTAGAACGATGCACCGGGTGTAAATAATAGCAAACGTTGTCTCAATAAATTAAATTTGAATTGATAGAGTTCTCTGGCAAATTAACATCAATACCTAAATACCAGAAAAAATAACAAAATAATAAATATGTTTGGATATACAAACGTGCTACACCATCTTCAGATAATCAAAATAGTAAGCCATACTATAAAACAACAATCCTACCTTTGATAGATTACATCAAAGAATAACTGCAAGGTTATTAAATTTCAATCAAAGAATTGGATAAATTATTAAACCTAAATAGAAGGAACTGAAATAACAGATCCAGTCACATTAACGTGATACCGGGACGACAATCCTAGCACTATCCTTCTCGTGATGAGTACCTAGCGAGTCAGCCGTTATAATACCATTTTTATAACTCTTTGGTATTACTCAGCCGGGGTTCGAACAAACGAATTC
>QKMX01058831.1:0-10117 GCA_003401595.1 Venustaconcha ellipsiformis
ATATATATATATATATCTGTGTGTATGTGTGTGAGTGTGTGTGTATGTATGTGTGCGTGTACATGTGTGTGTCCGTGTGTGATGTGTGTGTTCATGATAAATTATGAGTGTAACAGTCTTGTATTTGAAGATTGGAGGACAGTAATGATGGTTTTAATCGCAAATTAGCTTTACCAGCTACACGACAGACTAGCTAGTAAAAAAACTATTTGGAATAGTAGATCCCCCGTTGTCAACCTCAGATTCTCAACATCTATACTGTTTTCCCTATTCTCACACAATCTGGAAAGTGTTATCGAAAAATAATCTAAAATCTAATAATCCAGGGTATGTTAACGGCAAGATATCCGACATTGTTACAAACCTTAAAATAATCATCATTCAATTTTCATTATAGTCTAAATACAATATTTTTTTACCGCAATGAAAGTCGACAAAAATTCTCATGTACATTGATAATATACGTGATGCACGATTACATCTATTTACAGAAAACACATCGACTGGAGGTAGGTTGTTATAAGTAGAGATATATTAGATTTTATGTGGACATTTTCAAAACGATGGGGATGCCGGAAGAATAATGACCAGTGTGGATAATGGAGAGGACACTGGTCATTAATCTAGCAATATAGCAGGGTCAGTTTGGCTAATAAGAAAAATAATCCTGTAAACTCGGGACCGAGAAATGTATTTTGTAGAATTTTGAAATGATTCTGTGTAAAGATTTTCTAACATCCTACAAGAAAATAAAATAAAATGCATCCAAATAACGGAAATATAGGCACTAAATTTCATCACTATGAAAACATATTTGCCAAAAAAATGCCTCCAGACAAGGCACATATTATTTTCGTAGACTATTAGGCTCGTATGCCATATTCAAGTTTGTAAAGAATTCCTTATTAAATGTAGTCCAGCAAGATTTACTGCCCTTGTTGTTACTGTTATAAAAGATCAATATTTTTTTTAAATTTTGAAACAGGTTTCAATAAAACAAATGCAATATCTTGCTTTGAAAAAAATTTCCTTATCACAGTTTAATGAACGTTTAATAAAGGGACGTGATTTGTTTCCATTACAAATTAATTTAACGTCTGCCGCTGTGGCCATGCTGTTCTTTTCTAAATATTTTTTTCCGTATCTATTTAAACTCTGTGTATAACGTATGGGTTAACATTAAGATGTCACAAATGAGAACATTTTGTATGTATCCAATCAACGCAACGGTAACATGAATATATACTTGGTGTGTCCAGTAGTCCTGATATGTATGTAATATAAAGCCATAGTTCATCATTACTGACCGCTAATGCCTTAACTCACAAAAGTAAGTATGGAATTACATCATTCATTCATTGATAGTCTAATATGGGCATGGTCTTTAAATTCTTTCTTGTTGGGAAAATTGTTTGAACTTTTAAGTTATAAAGTAATGTTAGGTTTATATTTTATTGACATGTAACAGTGATCTTTTTATTTTTTTTTCAGTGGGCTCAACTATAGAATAATGGGTTTTTGAATTTTAAAGTTGGCCTCTCCAACGGCATTAAATTATATGCACGTGCTTTGATGGAGTTGTAGTGGTCATAGTTTTAGCTACTATTACTTAAACGGAAACCTGACTGAATGATCAATACATGCAAACATGTAAGTAAGCATATTTGTAGCTTCAAGAGATTACACAATTCAAAGAAAATGAAGAGAAACAGATAAAACACCACATGTAGAACTGATCGATTCCATACACTTCTACAGGTTTAGCGATTCCAGTGGTGGGATAAAAACTCCGGAAGCCAGAGCTGAGACTGAAGCAAATTGGAAGAGAGGTCGTACTTTATCGTATGTGGATGGATCGTCTAGGTAAGCTGGAATTTTGGGTAGCTCAGAGACAACTTCTTCAGAAAATGAAACCCTCGTTCTGAGAGACATTATATATGCGAATTTGAAAAGGTATTCTAATCTAGTTAGTTCCTGACC
Source organism: Venustaconcha ellipsiformis (assembly GCA_003401595.1). Lineage (NCBI taxonomy): Eukaryota > Metazoa > Mollusca > Bivalvia > Unionida > Unionidae > Venustaconcha > Venustaconcha ellipsiformis. Next base: position 1,981 of record QKMX01058831.1, read on the forward strand.
AAGTTGTTCCCAGAAGTCTTCGGAATGAAAGCCTCGATACCATTCTTGAGCCAGCAAGTCCCGGTATTTAGACAGTGAATTCATCGCTGCGTGGATATTATCGAACGAAGCATTAGACTGAATATGCATTTGGACAAATCTTTCAATATTAAGTATGCAGGAGAAATACTTGATCCTTGTTTTCATTAAATTAAGATAATCCAATGATGCTGGAGGTTCAGTCTCTAAGCAACGTCTTAGTCTTTCTTTTTCGCTATCGGTGCATCCAGCAGAAGACAACTCTGATATCCTTGATTTAAGATTCATTAAAGCTATTCGCCTCTCATGTTCGGTGCCATACATCTCTTTATGGGTTTCGTGTAGTACAAACAGGGACTTCTTGATTATATCTTTATACCGTCGACTTTTTAGTACTGGCCCACTGCACTTGGGGCAACGCAAGAAAAACCCTCTTGTTGGCTGAGTTTTCATCCATTTGTCCATAGCAGAAACTTCAATAATGCAACGACAGTCAGAAAGGCGAATAAAAACTGATTCTTGTGTAATGCATGTGTCTTGCACATCCAAAAGGGTATGTCTATCGCAAACTATGCACAAGCATTCCTCTCCACAAAGACCCTTGCAACGGTGTTTACAACGCAACATTTTGAGACATATCTGATCGCATCTAAAGTCGCAAGCTTCGTGGCATAATTTTGAACATTTTCCATGTTTGCACTGGATGGCACAGGATTCATTGCAATCTGTGCACTTCTCGCCACATTTCGCAAGGCATTGCATATCATGGGGACAAGTAAGCTTACACCGCTTTGAACAGGGAGGGCAGATGCTACTGCATTTCGATTGGCATCTATGCCCACAAGAATGAAAACGATCACAATTCGCATCACACCCACGATGAAGCTTCCCTCCAAAGCATTCCCCACAGGTGCCTGCGCATTTATGGGAACATGGAAGTACTTTGCCACATATACAAGAAATATCATTTCTGGATTTGTGGCATGGGATTCTAACGAGATGTCCACAACCTAAAGTCATCTCTATATCCTCACGGCATGGTTTTTCGTGGGAACGTTGCTGTTCACATTCACAGCAGACCCCTTTGCAAGCATGGCCGCAAGCTAGAATTGTGTTGCAGAACTTATAACATCTCCAAGTTGTAGGATCCTTGTGGCACGGAATAAGTTCCTTATGTTTACACAGTGGAATAACTTTTTCTACCTTTTCTTCACATTTCCCACATGTTTGGAAGCATTGTTTCTTGCATTTGTGACCGAATTCACACTTTTTATTACATTCTTCGAAGCATTTGTAGGAGTTGTGATCCAGATCTATGATATGACAGTATCGTATGCATCTATGCTGGCAGTTTGGTAGCTCTGCATTACATGGGAGTTTACAACCGCCGTTAGGTGATTCGTCGAAGTCTTCTTCGCAGGCAACACTTATAGTTGTTCCATGAACTTGACATTGCAGCGGAAGATGAGACCCTATCTCATGTGTGTCTTGCATCGTGGTCACAATTTTCCTCCATAGGTCACTATATTTCAACAGCAACTGAAAATTACCGATGACATAGAAACCCATTTTCGCTCTCGATATGGCAACGCAGACTCGATTATCCATATTAGGAAATCCGATTGGGTTAGTCTGACCCTCAATTTGGGTAAGGTTCCTCGTACTTCTGACAAGTGATAAAAGGATTATGTCATTTTCTTCTCCTTTAAAGTTATCGACTGCCGTAATCCTGAGGCCCTCAAATTCTTTCTTCGGCAAAAGCCTTCTTATTGTCATTACCTGACTCATTTCCGTGGCAAGAATTGTTATTTGAGCTCTCATATAGCCTTGGTTTAGAAGATGTTTTGTAAGCGCTGCGATAAATCTGGCTTCGTGCACATTGAAATAGCTTTTGTATTCACAATCATATGATTCTTCTTTCATGTGTTCGATGAAGAAAATATTTCGTTTGAAGCCTTTGACATCTCCATATTGCCTCACAAGATTATGGTCCCTCAAATTAGGGTAGATATGTCTTACAAGAACTGAAATTTCAGGTCTCATTCGGTGTTGCTCAAGCAAAGTCACACAATTTATTCCATTCTTCATAAGCCTCTCAAACAAATGAATATCCACATGATACTTATTGGCCAATTCGTATACAGAAGAGTTAGAACGTAGGTATTGGTGATCCCTTATTAGAATCAAATGTTGGCATTCAGGGTTGAGTATTGTTACTATGTGTGACTCCAGAACATCAGCTGCCTCCTCCACGATAATGATTTTGGGTTTCACAGTTTGAATCAAATGTCTATACTTAGCAGCTCCAGCTGTCGTCATTCCTATCACCTTGCATGATTTTAAAATAGACAGACATTCGTCATCGTTGACTTCTTGAAACTTGTTTGTTTCCCTTGTATATTGATTAGCGTAGACACGAATCTCTCCTTCAAGATGTTGCCTGTATCGCATGAGCCAATACCTGTACAGTTCATGTCGTTTATTTGTTGGGAGCGACCAGATATCTGTCACCATCCTCGCCTCAGCTTCTGACATGCAAGGAGCTGAGCTTAGTATTTTCTGCACCCTTTGTTCAACCTTGTTCCCGTCAGATAGAATTTGCGAAGAGTCGTTTGTATCATCGATCTGATTTTTATCTTTATTCTTGGTTAATAACATATAAGCAAGATCCTCTTTCAACCATCGATTTAGATCTTGTGTGTTAGAATCATTGTCTGCAGTATTCTCTATAGAAAAGACACATTCGTCATCGTGGTCCAGAGCACCGTCTTTCTCAATATCTAATCCGTCACTCTTTCGTTGTTCTGCAATCGTCTCTCGTTCTATTTCCTTTAGAGCATGCATGATCACAGCTTCATCTTCGAATGTTTCAGTAACACATAGCCATTCTTCAATTAACACTTTTCCATCGAAAAGGATATCATTTGGAACCTCACAGAGGCTCTTAATCTGCCTTTGGCTTTTATTCTGTAAGACTATGTTCAGTGTCTGCTCGTTGACTATCGAAGTCTGACAATCTGAATGTATCTGTTTCAAATCTTTGAGTAACTCGAGATCAGGAGATGAAACCTGGAGACAGGTCATGTTCATATTTAACTCGTCTATACGTTTCTTTAATACATCCAATGTTTGACGTATCCACAATTTATACATTCTTACCCGATCTACTAGAGGCAAATTCCAAACATTTACGTGCATCTCCGCTTCATGCATATCCATCGCAACCGATGTCAGTAGAATGGCAGTTTTCCATCGTTTTTGTAGTGAATCCAAGGCAGGTGTAACTCCCAGCCAGTACAGAAGACATTTGTCGATATTATCCTGAAGTCTCTTTGCCAGTGACTCAAGCTGGTTGTCAGTCATTACTTCTTTCAACCTTTTCACCGACACTACACCAAGTGAACATGCCTGCAGTCTCATGCCTATTGCTTCAATATTTCCTCGAAGTTGTTTTAGATAATCCCTACACTTCGCCTGGGTGCGATAGAAGGTCGAAGAAACCCGACCTTCTTGTCGTCTGTGAACTTTTAACTCTTGAAGAACAAAAGGTTTGACGGCTTCATTGTTGCAACTTCCACCGATTCGTACAATATCCTCGGGACAAAAGTAAAGAACACCTTCTAAAAACTTATCCAAAGCATGATTTGTGTAGCAAACAACGATTATCGGGTTTTGTTTATTCTTTGGTTTCCACATTCTGTGATTATGAAGCAAGAGCTCTATTATTTTCAATCCGACAAAAGATTTGCCGGTTCCCGGAGGTCCTTGTATGACAGTCAGTTCTTTTGTCAGGGCCGTTTGGAGAGCTTTGTACTGACTTGAATCAAGTCCGAGATCATCAGATGCTGGCCATTTCGTAGTAGTTAACACCTCTATTGGTGTACAGTTTTCGGACACATTCTTATTCTTCATTAAAGGTGTGAACTCGTACAATCTAACATCACTCAACAAGTACTTTGGTGGAGAAATTTCCGTTTGACATTCAACAAAATATTTCTGGAATGGCATTGAATTTTGAATTTCTTGCAATCCCTTCAATATGTGCCTATAAGCTTCAAAGTGTGCCTTTGTTTCAGCCATGATAAATGTATCGTTTGGTGTTATATGGATCACTCCATCTTGCCGATTCTCAAAGCAAACTTGAACGAAACCCATTTCAAGTTCTCGCGGATCTCTATTGGTAACCGTAGCGACAAGAATTGTGTCAAAGTCATCATGTGTCAAAACAACAAGGGACCCGTGCAGAAGTCGTCCAGATGAATTCCAATTAATATTCTTAAACCTGTCTACATTAAATTGAAGAATATACGAAAGTCCTGAAGTTGAACACTCAAGTCTACAAATGCGCACATTGTTGTATAAGTGAAGACCTAGGGATGCTTTGGATGTGTCCCCTCGATTTTTATGCTGACGGTATTCATATATTCCATCACGCAATGGTTTTATATAATCCTCACGAAGAAGGTGGAACTGAATGTCCAAATAGTCGTCAAGATTTTTATAATTTCTCTCCCCTTTGTTTGCTCTAAAGAAAGGCTTTTCGTTCCACTGAAGATCATTCATTTCAGGGAAGATGGAAAGTTTCCTGAAATTGTCCGGTGGTGGTAAATCTTCAACATTTGGTCTCACTTTGCTTAACCATTGTGAATGCTCTTTGCTTAACCATTGTGAATGCTCTTTATCTGTTACATCCCTTTCTTGACTAATTGATTCTTTCATTTTCTCTAACGTGCGCAGTTTTGTCACAATATTAGTTTCATGGTTGTCGATATTAAATTTTTTAATTATTTCATTCAGGTGCACAACAATGCCGTTACACTGCAGGAAAGAGTCTGGAATCAATTCTAATTCCTTCCTCAATACACAAAGTAATGATTCAAGGAAGTTGGAAAGTTTTTTTGGTTTTCTCCAGATACTTCTTGTTTCCTTGGATTTTAATAGGACTTCGCTAAGAACATTTTCTACCTTTTCAAGAAAACGTGATGCATGTAATAAATGAAACGCATCTAACACATATGTGTGCTTGTGAGATAAGCATGCTTTTTGGAAAATACCGACAATCAATACAATCAGGTCTTGTTTCAAGACCTCTTGCATAAGGCAACCTGGAAATCCACCTTTGACATCGTTCACTATAAGAACAACTTCTTCGATATCATTCATTTTGAGAATGCCCATCAAGGCTTTGTATCCAAGTTTTCGTACGGAACGTCTTGTCGAGTCATCTTCATCGCATAGTTTCTTTGCAGTGGAATTCCTACTCGACTTCGCTGGTTCTTCGCATTCCAAAGTCAGATTTTCCTTTCCTTGTGGGGTTGATTCTTGTAATGTTTGGTTGATCGATCCAGGTTCTCTTTCTCCCACTCTTATTGTCTGATAAATTCCTCTTACACCTAAGCTTATTCTTTCTCTTTTCTGCCCTATCAAATGTGACTCACTGCGTTTAGATGTATGTTGCGGACCTGAAGCTGCGACGGTTTCCTGAATGTCATCTCTAGATTCGTACCTCTGATTTCTTGAAGTTATGTAAGGATATATATTGTTTTCAGGTCTCTGAATTTCTTGTACAATATTCCGTTCTACTTTACTGGTAGATATATCCTGTGCATACCCTACAGCGTCTGTTTCCTGATTTTCCTGTCTAGGTTCTATTCTCTCTTTTAGTCTCATATGATGTGGTTTAGCATGATGTTCTCTTCTCCTTCTATCAGAAAGATCAATGTTACCAAGTTTTAGGGAACTATGTTTTAATGTTCCCTGGAGATCACTTGAACGTGACCTCTGATTACTTCTTCTAGGTTCATTTTGTTTGAGAGCGTGACCTTTGTCGTTTGTAGGAGATTCTTCGGTCGTATAAATAGGAATTGGGCACACATCCCTTACTTCACTATCGTCATCCTTCATGTCCAATATGCTAAAGACCAATCCGTCGTCTCTTTATAAATCTAAAATACAGAGACAACACAGTGTTACGACAACAAATGTAACATAAAATTGTGTATTTTGTTCAACAGAAATTTGATGTCATTTTACGAAAACACGCCGAATATTTGTATAAATAGGGCGAATTCACAAATGGCCCTGGTACATGGAACGAGTATATACCAATGTCGATGTCATAAACATCTCGCAATGACAATCAAGATCCTTATGTTTTCTGTATCACAAATTACTTGCTTGGATTACTTAAAACTTTTGATCACACATTCCAGTTAGATATTGCACTTCTATAGTCTGACATTTTTTGTATGTGTACACAGATCGTGAAACGAAGTTCAGCAATTCGCAAAAAATTAGTCAGATGTGCATGTTATGGACAATTAAGGAAACAAAAGGTTTTATCCCCACTGGAAATGTGTCCCTTATCTAAGCAATATTTGTATCTGAAGTGAAGAAACGGAGTAGTGTCATTTTAGAGGTTCTGTCTTAATATTCCTGCTATTGGGCAAGTCTTTCTATTTCCTTTGACGTTTGCTCATTTTAGTATATATATTATGTGCAATTTGTGGATTATTGATCCACAAAATTGAAGTAATCTAATAAGTGACCAAACAAGTGGTCAAACAATCAGCCAAACAAGTGTCCAGAGTTATACAAGATTAACGCAGTGACTTCATTAACCGTCAAAAACCCTACAATACAGCGATACACACGACCTTTTATTATCATAATAATCTGCTTGGTAAAGTTTTCAGTCAGACGTATATTATTGATCCCAACTATATTACTAAACATATTCGCTCCTTCAGAAAACATTTGTTTGCAATCAAGGTTATTAATTTTCACTACACAATGTGTCAGAGAATATTTTCTGCAGCAGAATTGTACTGCAGAGGATAGATTATACTAAATATAGTAAAGAATATGTTAAATAATTGCCTTGCTTTATATTTATTTGAGAAATATTCTCAACGCTCATAATAGTTTGAAAGAATATTAAAAGATCTCAAATAACGGCATATATTCTTCCCAACTAATACTGTATAAAAACGTGGTATGAAAGCTGAAATCATTGTTTCGTTTGAATGCATCATATCGGTAAACAAAGAGTCTTAAAAGATGCCATATACGTTTTCAAAAAGAGTAGATTGATAAATTAATTAACTTAAGAATTATCTTAGAATAGGAACGATGCTTGCTTGGCCACACTCATAAACACAATAATATGAAAACTTTATTTGATATTGTGAAAGAAAAATTAAGTCTTTGACATTGACTATATCACATGCGGAAAAATATGCGATTATGAATACTGAAAATCACATTTGCTCTCGTATCGCGTTGGTTCAGGTACTCAGCCATGTCGTAAATGTGGCATCAGAGTCAAATAACGTAATAAACGTTGTCGGACATGTGGATTTATTCGTAAGTATTATCGTACGCGTAGGCAAAGATTGTTACAAGCATCTATGATTAGACCAATGCATGTGATCACATAAACAACTGTCAATGCACAATTATCTGAATGTGTTAAGGAAACACATTACATTGTTGGAACAGACAACATAAATGAAATAATAGCTAGGGTTGTAGCGATTGCAGTTTGTTTATCTTGGTAGTAAAAACTTAAAATTAATTGTGGGATTTTTCAATTAAAGAAAGCTTTTATATATACCTACAGATTGCGCGTCAGATAAACAATTTGCACGATGGCAGCGCGGAATGCGAATACCAAGTCGTATGCTAAAATCTGATATACTTGAATTATTGAGACACATAGTTGTACTGGATAAACCTGCTGTCACAAATCAACCATTATCGGTTGTTAACACGACGAAAGTTACTAATACAACAACCGTTGATAATTCTACGTCAACGGTTGAACAACTGAAATAATTTTCACGTAAGCATAATATGCAAATACCAAGAATTGCAACAAATTTAAATACTTTTATTATTAGGCATGTTAAAGGGTTAACCGTCGAAATGCTATTGAGGATGAAAAAAAAATCGGCCGTCGTATTGCGTCTGCTATTTCTACTGAAACTGCTCAGTATGTTTGTGAAAAAGCAGTGACAACTACCTGAATTTAAATTTCACAAACATGGTGGTTAATTATAAAAACACTTGGCAAGTTGTTGTTGTTTTTGTGGGGCTTAACGCCATTTTCAGCACACGA
>QKMX01058915.1:0-10411 GCA_003401595.1 Venustaconcha ellipsiformis
TCACCTTACCTGTACCATTCCTCTTGTCACTATACAAGCCCAAATGTACTAATACAAAATTACCATTGTCGTTATAATGCCCCAGTTGTTCCATTTGTGGCCAAAATCTTGTGGTTATAGTGCTGCAGGGTGATCTTTAATGATAACTCCCATGGTTGCTTTGGTGCACCCTATTACTACTGCGGCATGATGCTACAGTACTAGATATCACCATAACTGCCACACTGTAGTCATCGTAGCGATATGACCAAAAACTTATTTAAGTTACGTTAAAACTAAATCACAATCACACATACAGGAAAAAAGATAATGAACTTGTTTATAAACTGTTTAAATGGAAATCAAACAGACCCTGATATACCAATGCATTATGTACTGGCACATCAAAATCTATATTTTAATTTTCGTGATTTCTCATAACAGCATAAACTCAGATCTACTCATGCATTATGCGATGGTTGCTCTGAGTCTGTACAGTTTGACTCGACCTATAAGCGAATATATAGAGTATATTAAAGATAATTTTATTTGTTACACAACATTTTCCCAAATAGGCAACCAAAATTATAATAGTACAGTATGGTTAAAGAAATAACAAGACATAAAAAGTGCTATATATAACCTGAAGGCCAAGATGAGCTTATTAATATTTTAATATGACATATAACCCACATTATAAATAAGCATGAAATTCCACATGTATCACAAATACTTATTTCTATTGTGTATAAAGAAACATGCTGACAAAAGCAATCAGTGATTCATTCAGTAGGCCACTTTACCTAATTATAAGTTGAGTTCAGTTCCAAAGAACACATAACCTGATCTGTGGCTGCATATAATGCAAAGGCAGTTCCAAGTCTGTGCAGTTTGCAGTTGTACTCGACTTATAAGCTAGTATATATGACTGGTTTAGAACACAGAGCTCTATAACAGGCTTTTGAAACTGGAATCCAGGACTCCCAGTCTTCAGGAAGTCTTTAAAAGTACTGAGAGGAAAATGGCAGTCCCAAGTGATAAGAGGGCATAAAATAAAAGCATTTAAGGCAAATTGGTAGAAGTGTGCTACATTACATTTTACTAACCCTAACCATATTTATCTGCAACTTCCATGTCATTAAAATTTTTATTTTCACTTTCAATTCTTAAAAAATTCTGATCATGCTATTACACTATGGTATCGTTAATTTTAAAGTTTCCGATCAGCAAGTTAGTAAAAAAAAACACTGCCCATCAAGATATTATATGTCTGTTGTTATTATCTCTATATTATAATGCATTTAATTCCAGTTTAAATCTGAGACTGCAGGAAATGATCGATAGAAAGATGCCATGTGGACTGCAGGTTATGTAAGGGGACTTACTCTGATATCGTGGTAATAGCGAAAAAATATTTTTACAATGGCATATGCTTGTCCTAATGTTGGGAACTTGATGTACATGTTGCACAAAGCGACTTGAAAAATGGATGCTACTTCCATGGCACTCATTCTGCCACCTGTACCGTCCAAAATAAAATTATCAGAGAGAATTAAGGAAATGCATCTGTAACCACCGGTGACGGAGGGAATAGCTTGGGGATTATCGCTGAGAATGGACCAACAATACAAGCATAAAAGTACATGTCAAGCTCAGACTGTTTAAACAAAACCCAGTCTTCCAATGAAAAGTAATCAATACTAGTGTACAACAAAATTTAAAGTCAACACCTGTCCATTGCGAAAGCCACCAGAAAACAACTGTCGATATTTTTTGACTTGTATTTGCTTCCATAGACTTGATCTCATGGCTCTTGTTGAATACAGTTATCAGGTAACTCTTGCATATCACTGAATATTATTTGACGACAAACTCCGATTTGTTACAGTGATAGTAATTTTAAGAAGATATCCATTCTATTTGAGAACATTTATATTCATGGATGTATTTTAAAATAGTGTACTCGTCAGCAATCCTGAAATTTTCCTGAAATCCAGTAGTAATGTAGAACTAGTTAAGTTTTGGTCATGTACTGTATATAAGATAAGTACATTCCCAGAAATGTCAAGTTCTCCACATTACCAACAGGAGGAAGATCAGTGATATGCCATATAAGATCCATGACCTGACACTTGATACTATAGATACCGCACAATACCGGTATGTCAGAATCAACATCCATAAAACCCAAAGCTTAAATACTCTTATCAATATTGCTGTAAAGACGGCCAATTCCACAATAGAATTCATACAGAAATTTAAACATTTACCAATGTCCAGCCAAGTCTGAAGAGATATGCATTAAGACACTAGTCTGTCCCATCATGGTATTTGGAGGAGAAAACCAGGAACTGCAAGTCAGAGAATACTAAAAACAAACTGGAGATGGTCCAGCACAGAGTGGTGTGATTTATTACCAGAGAAGCACAAGCTTCAGTTGTAAAGATGTTCTGGATAGTCCACAGTGTTGATGTCCCACTGGGATTCCTGATAGTCTACAGATTTATTTATGTCCCATTGGGATACTCGATAGTCCACGGACTTGTTGATGCCCCACTGGGATTCCAAAAGTCCATGGACTTGTTGATGTCATACTGTGATACCTGATAGTCCATGGACTTGCTAAAGTCCCATTGAGATTCCAGATAATCAATGAACTAGTTGATGTCCCACTGGGATTCCTGATACTCCACGGACTTCCTAATGTCCCATTGGGATATCCAATAGTCCACAGACTTGCTGATGTTCCACTGGGATACCCAATAGTCCATGGACTTATATCCCACAGGGAGATCCATACTGTCTACAATACAAGCCCATAGAATTGTGGGTCCAAACAAACTTTTGTGTACCCTTATACAGAAATGTTTTCAACTTTTGCTATGGTAGTAACTCTTTTTCTGTTGTATTTTTTGCTTTCAATTCCCTAAACTTTGACAATAAAGGTCCCAAAAGATGCAAATAATTGTGGAAAGGTCAAGTTTATTAATAGTGACCATTAAGGCATTACTGATATTAAATTTAAGTTCAAAACAATTATATTTTGTAACTGGTAAATATAAATACAGAAATACATGTACCAGCTGGCATTGAAAGTTTTCCAGCCATCACCACATTTTTCAACAACAATGGCTAAATTTGAGAACTTTTGAAACAAACTCATGTATCTGCATGCTTGTTTTCCTTCTCCTACAATTTAAAAAAAAAAAAAGTTCAAATGAATGAAAAAATAAGACAGCATATGATAATTAAAAGGTTAAGTATATGGAATGATGTACACTGACAACCTAGAGTTATTTTCCTTTTGTGGTTACTACTACTACTATTACTTCTATATGATATAGTGCAATCTACATTGAAAAACCACTATTTTGGGAGACCACCTGTCATTTACAGCAAAGTTCTTAAATACTGGTAATACATAAATTTCTTATGCACATATAGTGTGATGAGATCCACTGAAAGAACATCTGTGAGGCTGTTTTTTTGTTCATACAAGGGATGGATAATCAAAAACAATTTTAAGTATGAACTTACATATATTTTTGAATCCTATTAATATGGACTATAAAATGAATCTCTCTATTCAAGTTTCAGATAAATAAATAATAGAAACTGTTAACATTAATCCAAAGTTTTTGACAACAACCAACAGCCAAGTCAAAATACCAATTACTATACATTCATTATGTGTTTGTAAAGTGTTAGGTTGATATGTTATCAGTGGTGTTCAAACATTTTGAAGCTGTGGACCCCGTAACCCTAACCCCGTGGTCAGATGGCGGACCCCTATCAGCCTATCCAGTAAATTAGGCTGATCAACATTATTATTATTTTATGTAATCCACTGGTGTCATTCAACACAATTTAACCATGCAGCAGATAAACAAAAGATATTAAAAAACACATATTATGCCAACGAAGACATTTACTAAAATAAATAATGGTCTTTACTTTAGTGTGAAGGGTGCGCATGCTTTTTGCTGCACAGTTTGTCCAGATGTACTATTTTTATTCTTTTCTGGTACCTGCTTGCAGATCCCTGGGCAACATGTGATGGACCCCAAGGGGTCCACGAACCACAGTTTGAAAACCCCTGTGTTATCAAAGGATGGCATGAAATTGCATACTTTCACCAAGTATTTGTACAGTGTTAGGGTGATGGTTATCAAAGGATGGCATGCAACTGCCATTCATTTGCCAAATGTTTGTACAGTGTTAGGCTAACATGTTATCAAAAAGATGGCATGCAATTGCCATCCAGTCACTAAGTATTTGTACAGTGTTAGGCTAATATGTTATCAACAGGATTGCATATTCCATAACACATTAGTATGATTAAGGAAAGAAAGCAATAATAACCATGATACTGTAGCAGTACAATTAACAAGAATAAAAACAGTAATATTCCATATCTCAGTAGCATCACTGAGGAGGAGAAAGCAATAAAATTCCATATCTCAGTAGCAGGGATAAGAAGAATAAGTCCTCGCTTAGTACAATGTAGCCCATCTATAAAGTATAAAAAAGGTTCCACAGACTTTTGGGTAAGTACATGTAATATCATATTGCAATTGACACAAGAAAACATAAATTGCACTACTATTATTTCAATGGACTCGTATATTGGACAAGTTAAGAGGCCAGACACAAGGATACCAAAAATGTTTCCTTTGTTTGCATGCACAATTTGCAATTGGAGAACAGTTAAAAAAACCTGGAATAACCTTATAATTAGAGAAATTGGGTTTTTACACATTAGCAACCAGAAATGAAGTAGAGTACATTAAATAATCAGTTATGAATGTGTAAAGTTTAAGACACAAGTACTTATTAGTTAGAAGCACAAATACTTTTCAATTATGACAGTACCCATGATTATGAAGTGGAGAACTGTAATTGCAAGGAATTTTGAAACTTAACACTGTATCGGTGGGGAGCTCTATGCAGTCAGAATCCCTGCTTCCAAGATCATTTTATATTCTTGGAATTCTCAATTTCTAAAATCTGGACTACATTTTACCATATAGAAGGCTCTCAGTTTTGGAGTAACTGTGGCCCTGGATTTTAGTTCTAAAATCTTGCAGAGAACTAGGCATTTTGGATAAATTACAAAAACATTACATTGTGGTTCAAAGCACATAAGATTTCATTTTAAGTCTGAGATATTTTTCAAAAACAAGTTACTTTATTTAAACAAATAATTACAAACAAAAGCAAAGCACTCAACCATTCATATTATATGGTTCAGATAAGCACAAAGTTCAAGATTATGATTATTATCTGGTTAAAAATGACCAAAGATAGTGCTGAGTAACTCCAAAGTATCATTCACACTTAAGACTGCTGATGTTAAAATTTTAAATTTTTTTGTAAAGGAAAGACTGAAAATTTCAAGCACTGAATGTGTGCCTTTGCAGGTCAACAGTAACTGTATGTCTAAGGATGTGTTCACTGTTGATCTATATAAATATGCAGATATATAACAGAAAATATGCTTTTGATTTAACAATGAACCTAGTCCTAGTTTGATTGAAAACTGATTATTCCTAACAAAACTGCATACACCAGATCTACAAGTACATTGTATGATGCAAGAGCTGTGTCTGAGTAGTTTGCAGTTGGACTAGACTTATAAGTAAATATATTTGGTAAGTGCAAAGTAAGGTTAGGTATCCCAATAAAGGGAAACAAAACCAAGGCAAACATGAATTAAGTCCTGTAAATGCAAAGTTAAATTTGTTATATAAACTGCATTTAAAAGGTACACAACTTTCTTGTTACGAAGACCGTCATTGGATGTATACCAGAAAAAAGTGTTGCCTCCACTAGTCAACCTCTTATGACATTCAGTTTGGTGGAAAAATCCTATTTGGCCTCCCCAGGTCCATGGGTCGGTAGCATGGTACAAAATCTGCTGTAATTGACTGCTGATGAGATTACAAGTCACAATTCAGAAAATATTATGAATATGTTCACTTTCCATCAATGGAACCTCTTGTTTAAGATTCTCATCTTCCTTTGACAGTTTTACAATTCTGGCCCCACACAAACTTGCAAGCAGTAATAATCCAACGCACACCACAAAAATCATCCTATTTCCATGCTGAAACACGTCCTCATGGAGCAACATAAGAACTATACACGATATTAGGTTGATTGGAACTCGAAACCAGTTCATGATGCTCCACCGATGCTTTTCTGGAATTTTACGACTACGAAGGAATCCCATTGCTGGAAAATACACTCCAACACTAATTTCAAATATCAGGAATGAAATGAAAGACAAGTTTGCACTCCGTTTTTCAGGATGAGTGGAAAATACACAAAACACATTTGCTACTAATGCCACTATCATTGCAGCCAGTAATAAACTTGGCACTGGTACATGTTTTGATGACAAAATTTGAAAAATTCCTTGTCCAATTAGAATGGAAACCATAAAGCATGAAAACACAATTCCTAATGGAGGTTTATCAGGATCAAGAACTGGTGTCCAAAGAAAGATTATAATGTAAATAACACTTTCAAACAATGCTTCTGTGACACCAATCATAAAGGTCAGTTCCTCTGATAAAATATGTTTCATTCCCTCTGAACACGCATTTTGAAATTTGATTTTCTGCCCACTGTAGTTTTCCGACCAGTGTGTTGAAACAAGAATGCCAGCAAATATAAGAAAGGGAATTGCTAGCATGTATGGAGCAATTGGTCCCAGACCAAACCATTCCGATATAAGATTGGTGGTAAAGCCAGCTGTCACTGCCAAAATTCCATTCCATGTCGAGGCTTTCATAAATGTCACTGATATCCATTCTTTTGGATAATCGTAGGTCTCAATATGTTCGTGTACATACCAGGCCTCGAAAGCTGAGAAAAGTACCGAAGTTGCTATGCCTCCCATGATTCGTCCAATTATTAAAATTCCATAACTACGTGAAAGTTTTAATAAACATGAAAGAGAGTATAACACAGTGAACAGAACACATAATTTCTTCCGGCCAAACCTGTCAGCTGCTAATGGTGTCCATGTTCCGATGAGAACAGTGGAGGCAAAGCCAAAGACATATAAGATTGCGATTTGCTCCTCCTGGAAGCCGTAATAACTGTAAAGTTTATAAAGATATGGTCCCTGCAACCAATCTGCAAACATTGCAAGCAGGTAAACTGCAAAGTATCCTCGCTGAAACTTAAGAAATTGTGGATTGTTCCCTGTAGCTTCTTCTCTGCGTAATTTGTGAGCTATGAACTGCACCAAAATGCAAAGTCCCCCAAGGGCAAACAATGATATATATGCTGCTTGTAGCATTGTGCAAACTGTAGTGTTAACGTACTTCAGTGTAAAGTATACTTGGGCCTTATACTCAAGGTGTTTATGATCTCTGATAATCCAGAAATAGGTTGATTTTTCCTTCCATCAACAACTGATCATTCTGAAGCTGAACCTTCTCATCTGATGAACTAAGCCCCTCAAGTGTTGAAGAAACAAACACCATTACTGTAAAAAAAATGATCTTGATAAAAGAAACAAAAATAAAAAACAGGTTACAGAATACATTATCTATGTAAGGTTTTGTTAAGAAAAAGTTTAAGTTTACAGGTCAATTTTTGTGACATAACAGTAATACTCTGTAATACTTTAACATTTTTTGTAACATACCAGTAACACACTAACATTTTTACCTTTATAAAAGACCACTGGTTGCAATGGTGTGAAAAACTTGGTCTTAATTTGACATTTTATAAAAATCATACTATGAAATAAAACATGCATTGTGAAAAATTTGAAATACTGTAGAAATATTTAAGATTAGGAATCAGCGATCGTGAGTAGTTTTCTTTGGTCTTTCTGGCAACAGCTGGAAAGCTGGTTCCAGCATCCACAGTTATTTTTGTTTTCTAGAATACTTGTACCAAATCCATTGCCTTTTAGATCTGCAATGTTAGTACTTCCTACAAGTTACTTACAAGCAGGGCTGTAGACAGCAATCACAGGCATTGGGGTAAGAATCACCTGGTCCTCTCCTAGTTCTTGTTCAATCAAAATTTTTGTTTTATAAAATTAAAAAGTGTTGTTTGGCTTGGGTTTCCTTATGGACCCCGGCACCAGGATATATCCCTGGTTGCCCCTCCCATTCTTGTCAGCCCTTCCTACAAGTCATGTTTTTTATGGCCAGTATCATTACATACAATATTAAAAAAACCACACAGGAATCATAATTTTAAATCTGAATGCATACATGCTGATATATTAGAGATCAGATTCCACCTTTGAGTCATATTTGGGATAAAGATCTTAAAGAGAAGGTTCCCATCATTATGAGATATACAATATAAGAAACATGTCTTTTACGTTGAGAGATATGTAATTTATTTTGCAATGAATTTTGATGTTTAATATTACTGTTGCTCTTTTTGTTCAGCATGTTTATATAATAAAGTTAGGAATGCTTGGACTCCCATTTAAACTAGATGTTGATCCCTTAAGACTGTAGAGTATTAAGTGGGGGTGTCCCATAAAGTTCTCTATCTTTCTGATTAATATCATTACTAGATGACTCTTATCAGATTGGATGATTTATATTATCTGATACTGTACACATTTAGGTTTGATCTACTTGATGTAAATGTTAGGCTTACAAGTTTCTTTGAAGTATCCTGAAGGATAGTGTTCCACAAATTTTTTTATTAAGCATACTGTGTTGATTTTTTGAATCACACTTACTTACACTGCTCACTGCACTGCTGTAAAAAGTGTATATATTCCAAGCTCAAACAATTATTGTCTTCCCTTTTTGTATCAAAACACAAACTGCTTCTTTTAAATGTCTAGACTTCATAAGTAAATTCATGCCACTCTGCATCAGACTTCTACTGATTTAAGTAACACTTTTTTGGAAAGTGTTAACTAAAAACAAGGCTGAAAAAGAAAATCTGAAATTTTGAGAGGCCCCTTCAGACTGTGAGGCCTTAAGCTGTAACTTCTTTAGCTGATGCCTAAATCTGGCCCCAATACTAAATAATAAGTGAAAAAGTTTACATTATTCATTAAACACTATCAATAAAGTGCTATCTGTTTAGTGGAAAATGGTATTTATTACAAGCATTAAAAATGGGTAATTAGATAAAGCATTTAATGAGCAAAAATGCAAGCAATGAGACCGAGTTTATGATGTAATTATCATGCTGCATAAAGGCAAAACAAGATACAAGCATATTTTGCATGGGCCATTATGTACACAGCATGTAGCAAACATCATGATATAATGTAATCAATGCTTCCATACTGTTCTTCTTCCAGTCAATCCAGTCCCATGACAGTGTCATATTATATGTATTTCATAACCTGATCGCTATCAAACCTTCAATACGGAGTACAGATGCAACCAGTACTATTAGCAAGAAGAAATTCCTAAACATTCATGAAATACATAATATGAATGACGTATTTCTTGTTTACATTTCACTTTCTGTCCTCTCCTTTCACTGCATTTAGTTACGTAAACATTAATTCACCGACTGTTTTACTACCTTCTGGTATTATGAGTTCCTTGCTTTTGATAACCATCTAAAGATAATGAGAAGTAAATGACATTAACTAAATATTCAAAATATGCTTTATATTCAGTATTGCACACAGCACTCCAAGGTCAAGAAGCAATGTGTCCCCTTCCTTCCAAATCTGGGGGAAACATAAAATTTTTGGCAGAAAAGGCAAAACATTATATAATGCACTAATAGTACTTTAAAAGAGCAATAATTCTGCTTACTACAACAATTTTGCCACCATTACCTTGTTGTCTGCACTATGTTATGATTATAATCTTGAACTAAGTAACAGAAAAAAGGAAAAACCAACAAGTTTAGTAAAATCAATATAATGTATTTCCTTATATGACCTAGTAAAAAATTAAATGGAACTTAAAGAATTGTGAATTAAATCCCATATAATCCTAAAAGTTTTCTTCACAAGTCTCAAAGTATAAAGTGTACCAAATGAATTTCAGTATTGAATGTTATGTACTAGGAGCATTGAACAAGCTGATGTGCTAACAGTTTGATGTATCACATTGATATAATCTAGAATGTCGTTACATGAATGCATAATAATTCCAAAATTGTGATTTATTCCAAAAGTTAATATGAATTTTGTAATCATAATGGATAATTTAACTACATAAATTATCTCAAATTATAAATGCAACTATAAGACTGATTTCACCTGTATTTATGAACTGTCTTTGAGAAGGGCTGGGATACAGATTCCAATTATGAACTGTCTGAGGGATGGGCTGGGATACAATTTGAAATCATGATGGGCTGGGATCCAGATGTTATGTATATGCAATTAATTACCTGTGTGTGAGTTTTAAATTCTTTTTTATTTCTTTGCATTACATGTTCTTGTAATGATAACTTTATTCACTGGATT
>QKMX01058991.1:0-12255 GCA_003401595.1 Venustaconcha ellipsiformis
TTCCCAAAGGGCAGTAGAGAACAGGGAAAGATGGAAAGAAATAGTTGTAAAGTCAACTGTGGCGCCCCAATGAGTCCTCTTGGGATGATGGATTGATGATGATGATGATGATGATTATCCTCTCCAATCAGTTTCTGTCCCTGGTATTTCAGCAGTGACTGGAAACAATGCAAGAGTTTGCTCTGATATTTGCATATGGTGACTTGAAAAGCAGCTGTCATAAGCTCTTACTTATGGCAAAAAATGCCAACCATCTTAAAAGTGCACAGACTTCACATTATGGTTCTAAAAACTTTCAATATTCTGAATAAACATGTTCCCAGATGTGGATGATTTAATATGTTTTAAACAGAATAAATATAAGTTTAGATATTCAAATCTTTTTGATGTCGTATGAATTGAAACCTCTATATTTGACTATAAATCTTTTAGATAAGCACCTTCCTTTCTATTGAAGGAGCTAGCTGCCAGATCACTTCAGAGAGCAATCACATTTTAATTGATTTAGATCTTCAATTCTCTCCTGGAATGGTAAGGGCAGTAAATGTAATATCTGTAATTACTAACCTCCGCTCGATGTGATGATGACACCTCATGTTTGTGTTACTGTTTTTTGTTTATAGCTTCTGGTCTTATGTATTATTTTGTGACCTTCTGTTAGTTCCTTTGTTAAGGTTTAAGCTACATCACAGCATGCTTTTTAGTAATAATTTGGTGCTTATGCAGTTAAATTAAATTTGAATTTATACCAATAATTATTGTTTTACTTCTTTTTTTAAATTATCCTACATTGAGGTTTTAATTTACCATGATACTAAATTCACTTTTAATCACTGCTTTTTATAATGTTGTCATGTTCATGTTTCAGGTTGTACACATGCATATTGTCCAGTTGCATCTAAGTATATGCTCTGTTTGCATGTCTTGCAAATCATGCTTGTTGTAATGACTGGTCTGTTTTATGTAACATTGGTAAAACATTCTTTAGAGCATATGTAGAATTGTTGTGTTAAGTCATGCTGATGTTAAATATTTTTATTATTTAATAGTAATATAATCTGTTCCAGACAGGTACCTTAACAGAGGATGGGCTTGACATGAAGGCAGTTGTACCCACCTCCAACTCTAAGTAAGTTTGCAGATACACAGTTGCATATTAGCAGCAAGATTGCACGGTTCCCACAACATTTTTAAATATGCTGCAAAATTAGTTTAATTGCACTCAAAATTATGCCAAATATAAGCATTGTTTGCAAAATATTATTTTGAATTCCTTGCATTTTTCTTGTTAGGCACAGAAATCCTTGAATGCTTTTTTGTATAAATCAATACACCAGTCAATAATGCGGTTGTCAGATGCGATGTTATGATTGGCTGCCTTATCAACATATGCCTAAATGTTCCCAGACCTGCTGTATAACAGAGTGGGTTTAGAGCCCAAACTTTGTACACTTTCTGTTTGAAAGAGAAAATTCCAAAGAAGAGACTGGTAGTGCTGAGGATAAAGTGCTGGAACATTGCAAAAAGTAAAGATAATTTTGAACATTTGTAAACCTGACAATATCGAGTTTGCTGGACATGTTTTCAGATGATTGATGATTTGAATGATAGTCTAACTGAATCACATTCCTGTTCTTATAGTGCTGTACTTTTTACCTAATATACTATTTTAAAGAGGGTGTGTGTGTTTTATAGAAGAATGAAAATATAGAAATCTTTTTCCAAGTTCATCTGACAAAAGGATCAAGACAAGAAGCTGCCATACATGTACATTCATGACCAATTAAATAATAACTGAATTACAATTAACCAAATTGTTTACTAATCTGACTTATTAAAAAATAAAATAATGCTTACAAACCTCAATATTATTGTTCTTTGTTTGCTTTACGTTAATAAAATCAGCTAGTCAGTGTCTTAACTTTAAAGTCATGTACATATGACTGGTAAATATTGTTGTACTCTGTCACATTTCCATTAAAGCTGTGCAAAAAGTACTGCATTGCATGCAGTGGAACAAAATTGCTTAACATGCCCATAAATATTCAATATTTGGTAACTGCTGAACTAATGTATTATTTATTTGTTTTTTAATTTCTTTATTCATAGTTGAATTGAAATGTAATATTTAGAATAGTGTTATTGTTCTCACCTCATTTAGACATCAATTTCATAATTATAGTTTGTATGTTATATCAACATTGACACATTTGATGTAACAAAAAAGTAATGTTTGAAAATGGCAAATACTTTATTCTTGGAAAAAAAGCTTGGATTATCTTAGTTTTTTTTGTCATCTAAAATCACATTATTTAATATTTCTTTGTGACTATAGAGTGATTACTGTTTTACTGGAGTCTTTTCAGTGTAATCAGCAATTGTCAAGCTTTGATAGCTGAACTACTAGATAAAACTGCAGTTTATTTTCTTTTCTTCTTTTAGTTACAAATGTTGAATTGACTCAGCATGCTATTTTTAAAGATAATCAGCACTTTTGGTTGGCCAAACATAATTATGATGCATTGTCTTGGTAAATTCTGTCTTGAACACAGAGATATATTTTAGATCTGTCATGATAGCCTAAATAAGTGTCAACACTGGACCAGAATTTTCACATAGCATCTTGTGTTTGTTCTTGAATCTAAATGAATATAGTCAACAAAGTATCAACATGGAGTAAGAAACTTGTACACTGCAAAGGATAAGCTAACAATTAATACCTACTGTGACAGAGCCATGGTGAGGAACTTCATAATAGGAAAATCTTCTGTTATGTAGTGGAGACAAATGATATGATAAGGATGTACATCTATTTTTGAGAGTGACAACAAATTTGAGGGATTTGATGATACAGAGAGACTCCATCAACAGCAAATCTTAAGATGACGTTTCTAAATCTCCATCCAAAAGTTGAAGGATATACTTTCGAAATTGCTACTTTCATATTTTTTGTTAATGATGTCTTTCTAAAAAAATTTTATTGGTGATGATGACATGCCACCTTATTTGACAGATAGGATCAGAGGAACTGTCAAGCACAGGTTTTTTGTAAATAGTTCAAACGGTGTTGAACAAATGATAAAAAGCGTACTGTCCAAAATGTCTGATTATCATTGCACAATAAAAATTAAGCATGTTTATCAAGATTTTAAAATGTATTTTATCATGTGCATGTTATATGGCAGAACTAAGTGACCCCTCATTCTGGATTGAAAACTGGGTTGTGCATTATTATCTTGCATATTATTTACAGAGCTGATTATCACTCTGAAGTCCAAACTGTGATCTGATTATGATCATACTTGAAATAACAAATTGCTTCTTGTAATAATTCAATGAGTCTGATCAAAGCATATCATTGAGGTGATGATGCATCTGATTGACAGAGTTTGTTTCCTTTCTAGATCTAGAGACTATATTTCCCTTTCAGTTTCTGTCAACTTGGTAAAAATGATTTTATATGATCATCATTTTAGATGACTTTGATCATGAGAACACTTGAGCACAAAAGGAATGTGAGCACAAAAGTTATGGAAACCCTAGATGCTACTCTGAGATTAATTTAAATATAGTACCTGTGAAGAACATGTATACACAAAAATGTGCCTTGCTTTACTTTCAAGAAATTGGTAAACAATTTTGAATTTATGTAAAAAGTTATTACAAATTTTCATGTGTACAGAAATATATTTTCAGTATTATGGATGACATCAGAATTGTAAATAAAATGCCTTTGTCCATAGTTTAAGGAAAGTATATAAAGAAATTAAAAGATAAAAGTAATAAATCTTTGTAACTATTTAAATAAGAACTATTTTAACCACATGTATTGTTGAATTGCTTAAATTTTTGTCATATCTTTACTTCCTGATCCATCCTTTTATTCTAGTCTATTCAGCTGAAGTTTTATTAATCAGTTTCATCACATGACTTTATATTTTGCAGGTTTGAGCCAGAAATATTTGATATGAGCAGGGTGGCCAAAGGTCCAGTACAAGTAGCCATGGCAACCTGTCACTCTCTTACTATTATTGATGGTGTTCTAAGTGGAGACCCTCTTGAGCTGATTATGTTTGATTCTGTTGGATGGGTATGTTACTTTGTTTTTATAGGTAAGACATACAACCTTGTTGCTCATTTAAAACATGCACCTAACTGTTCACATTGAAGACTCAGATCTGCAGGTCATAATGTTGTAACTAAACACAGTATATTGTCTCTAATAATTTCAGAAAAATAGCGTAAATCCAGTGCATTGTGTGCTGACAGGTCAGGGCCTTTGTTTTTCATTCTACAAATCATTTATAGAGGAAACCAAGTGTTGTTTCTCGCTGTCCAAAAGAAGGGCCACTGTGTCTTATTTATGGGGCACTTGCAAAAGGACCTACCTATTATTTTATCATATTTTTTGTACTTATTATTTGCTAGTTACATTACCGCAATTATGATCCTTTACACTGAATTCATTTCAAGTACTGTAATAATTTAGTATCATCATTTATTTTTTATATGAATTATTTTCAGATGTTCTTATTCAGTATAAATAATTTAAATAGTATTTATCACATTATGTAATGACATAATTATTTTTTTAGAATATAAAGACGTCATCTGTTTCTTTCAAAACATTTTGTGCCTNNNNAAGCATGTATTATATGTGAAACTAGTTGCATGGAATTATCGGCATTTGTATTGTTTTTTATCCCAATTTTTCAATTATTCAGTATAAGAATTTCTAGAGATTAAATTTTTAATACCTGTGGATAATTTTCTTCATAGCTGTTTACATTTTCAACTATTGCACAGTTGTACCCTGCAACCTAATATTTTTGTTTGATTATTGTAAAGGCAACAGTTTTATTCGGGATCATCAGCAGTGTGATTAATCCATTTTCTGGTGAATTCTGCCAATTCACTCAAGATGCTGCCTGCTTGCACTTTTTTGATAATCTGATTAAGAGCTTATGCACCAGTTAGGATGGAATTATTTTGACAACTATTAAGAATGTACTTATCCTTGGACATGATAAAACAAGCCAATTGAAATCATTTTTGTCGCAGTCAATTACAATACAGGAATCATGCAGACATCACAATATCCATGTGTTGGGTCAGTCTAATGTCTTGTTAAATTCACCAACTGAGGGCAATTTCTTAGTACTGCTCTTGTCTTACCTTTCAATTTTTCTTCACAATTGGTTGTGACTCATGTGAAAATAAAGTTGCAAGCACAAAAAATGTTTGTCTCCTCTTGTTCCTTTGCATCTGTATTGATCTGGATTTAACTGTGGCATTTTGGACTTTTGTACCTTCTATATGCTTTTTATTTTAATTATTACAGTTGCTACAGGGTTGTACAGTCATTAGCATGAGGTGATGTCGATGAAGTAACATTTAAAACTGCTGTTTTGAGTTAACTAGTGCAAACAGATAGATAGGTTGGTTTTCATTTGTTTATGAGTCCATTTCTGGCTGTAAAAGCTTTGTTTATTATGTTTACTTACAATGGATATCATGTATTCTGGTTTAAAAAGGAAAGAATTCCCAAATTTGCTTCTTCTGCATTAAACTATGACCTGTATTTATTGACTTTAATTGATTTCAGATCTGATTTGTTTGAATTATTTTTCAAAGTTTACAGTAATACATTTGAAAATACACTCACAAGCTCTAATAGAACACAAACTTTACTTTTTATTGTTTTTATGTACATTGGATCAAATAGAACAGTTTTCAGTTTATCATGTTTCATGCACTCATTAGAGCAGTTTCATGCACTAAGTACACCAGTTTCATGCACTCAACAGGCCCATTTCATGCTCTCAATAGACAAGTTTCATTCACTCAGTAGACTAGTTTCATGTTTCATGCACTAAGTAGATCAGTTTCATGCACTCAATAGACCAGTTTCATGCACTCAGTAAATCAGTTTCCTCTTCCGTGCACTCAATAGATCAGTTTCCTGCACTCATTAGACCAGTTCCTGCACTCAGTAGACTAGTTTCATGCATGCAATAGACCAGTTTCATGTTTCATGCACTCAGTAGACCAGTTTCCTGCACTCATTAAATCAGTTTCATGTTTCATGCACTCAATAGACCAGTTTCATGTTACATACTCTAAATAGACCAGTTTTCTTCACTCAATGGACCAGTTTTCTGCACTCAGTAGACCAGTTTCATGCATGCAATAGATCAGTTCCAACTTTCATGCACTCAGTAGATCAATTTTGGCCTTGTCACAATCTCACTCAGTATATGGCTCCTTGACTTTTAGTATGAGTCATTTCTATGACCAGCAGAGAAAGAAGAGTATTATAAGTAACATTTGGATAAATCAGCCTATTTGGAACAGCAGGGTTTTACTGTAATTGGACATCTTAAGAGTATTTTTTCACATAATTTGTTGTATGATTAAAACTAAGACCTCTCCCAGATATCCATATATATTTTCAGAAATCCCAACATACTTTTTATCCCTATATTTCTTCCCTACATATTGTCCAAAACTGGATTGGGAGTCTGGCACAGAAAATCAGTTTAATAAAACAAGAGTATGATTATTAAACAATCATGCAAGGATGTAATAATGTAAATAATTTAAATCTGATTTTTTTTTTTTACTTCAAGGGTCCGGTTGAAATAGATTTGAAAAAAAAACAAATACACAAACAGAATATGAAAGCATCATAAGCAGTGTTGACCAGTGAAATAAAAAGTATCATAACCTGTATCAAATTAACATAGATGAAAAACTAATTTTTATTTAAGGATTCCTACATTTATAAAATTGACACCTAATGCACAGAACAAAATAACATTATGACATCATCACTTGGATGCTATTTGTTAGCTACTTTTATCATAGTATTATGCACTCTGAGACATAATGGATGGAAAGGAATAGTTGTAACTTCTGTCTTGTATTAAATAATGAAAGTTATTGTACAGTTTTGTCCTTGGAAGGTAAATGATAAAGATGACAAAATATATACAGCAGATTGATAAATTAGCTGTTAATCCAAAATAAATTTTTTGCACAGACTTTCTGTTGTGGAAAACTAATGAAATCTCAGTAATAGCTATACTGAAACATCTACTTACCACCATGTACTTTTCTTTGAATATTTTATATACTGTAGAAGCCTCTGATTTTCATCTTATGCACATTGATGAATTTTAAAATGCTGATTCTGTTGTTATTTCATGGGTAGTTAAAGTGTGATTCCAGATGTAACACAGCACTAATATGGACACCATAACCAAAATCTTACCGATATATAACAATAAGGGCTATCAGAAAAGGTGAAGCTAAGTCTTGTACCTCCATTTTCTTTTCAGAACATTATTTAACAAATTTAGATAGTTACTGGTATACCATGGTTCAGTATCTTATGCTGTTCTTAATATATCTCAGTCCCGTAAATATTGAAGTTCGGTACATAACATGGTTATTGGAAATGGACCCCAATTATCACATCATCAGGAGGGAGAATGCTCACAAATTTACACTCTAGCCAGTCGTATGAAACTAAAGTTCAGCACCATGAATAGCTGAGTTAAGTGTGTTAATGGATCCCATTTCATTATTTAATTGTTTGTAACATATAAAATATCTCAGTATAACATGATCTCATCTCTTATGTTGTCCTCTTGTGAGGATGGCTCCTATGAACACTGTTATAGTGAGTACTGTGTATGAGTTACATCAATATTTGGATGGTCACTTTAATCCCAGATTTTTTATTTTGTGTCAAGTAAATGAGACTAAACTGTGTATATCTTTACAGCAACTAGAAGAGCCCGGTCCAGAGGAAACAAGATTTGACATGATCTGTCCCACAGTTGTGAGACCTAAGCTACAAGATGTTGTGCAAAATGCAGGGGCTAATGATTCATGCATGGTAGGATGTGATCAAATTACATGCATGCATACAGTAATACCTTCCTCATTCACGTTCAGAATTTGGCTAAAAAAGTGAGAAATACTGAAAATCTACCCAAACATTATTAACAAATTTCCTTTTTTTTTCATAAATACATATATTTTTTGTCTGGAATTTTAAAAAAAAGTCACCTTGAATACTGTGATACAGCAGGAAAATTATTTGTTTACATTAAGTAAACACAATTGTTTTTTCTTTCACAGAAATCATAACGGATTTTACAAATTTTACTTACCGTAATCAGTTTAAACTATGACAGAGTATTAAATAAAAGGACAAACTAAGTAAAAAGAATGTCATGCCATATTTATACAGTTCTTAATAGTAGGTGGCACACTCCACATTTACAAACTTTGGGCAAATATTTGCTAACATTAAGGTTTGTATGCATGTTTATTAGCCTCCCCACTTGCTGCACCTCCTGTTTCAGAGAATGGAGAGATTAAATTAGACCTTTCTGCTTGTCTATTAATCTGTCATTCCACATTTCCTTTCATCTTTTAATAGATATAAAATGATTTTAGATTTTGTACTGACTCTCAGATAAGGGTTTGGCACAATCCCAGGGGGCTTGGGCAACCAGAACTGTTAAGGAACCAATAAAATACTGTTTTACTACCAGCATGTTTGGCAACTAATTAATTAAAAATTAGTATTTTGAACACAACATGAGTGTAAAACATGGCTGATGATAATGAGCAGAGCTGTATTGGAAAGGTTTGTAAAATTTACCTGCAGATGTTATGAAAATGGTGAGGAATATAGGCCTGCATTAAGTGTGGTGTGAGGTCAATAGCAAATACTTATCTTTGATGGCACTTTGGAGCTGAAGTGTTTAAGATATCTTGAAGAAAAAAGAGACCACATTTGAATATGAGCATAAGCATTTATGAGCATAAGCATTTTGCTGTGGTAAAAATGTAACTTTTTATATTAGAGATCCATATGTGTAGCTATTTTTGACTCTTATACAAACATTTTAATTTTTATTTAGAAAACAAATGTGTGGCAAGTATGCAGTAAGATTGAGAGATTCATAAGTGTACCATGTATTAAATTGTATACATATGCAATAATTTTTATTTAGAAAAAGTCATGTGGTTAGACTTGGATAGAGTCCAATGAATAAGGAAGTGCAGGAGCCTACAATTTATTACAAAGTGTGGAAATCAGCAGAGGCAGAAACATGCTGGTGGGATACTTGTTAATCAATGTGCAGAAGGAGCTTTCCAAAACATTCCTTTTTAGGAAACTCATAGTTGGAGTCACTTTAGTTCTTGGATGTAGGACCCATTTATTTTAATTTCTACACAAAAACTATTATTATACAGCTTCATAAATGATGAGACCTCAGCTGCATTTGATCATCAGTTTTCTCTGTCATCACATAGCAGTTATCTCCCCTGATCATCAGGACATCCTACATTCAAGTCAGCACAGTATTTTGCATATTTATTTTGGCCTTCAAAGAGATTTAGCTTGATGTTGAAGAGACCATTGTTAAATGTTTTTGTCATAATTTGCTATGTCATCTTGTAGCAGAGTAGCATTGTCAGACTCACCCTCTTTCCATCCTGCATAACACTACCACTTTTCTATATTATTATCATGATTTAGCTCTTGTACCCTTTTCTTATGAGCTTTGTTTCGGAATATCACCCTCTTTCCATCCTGCATAACACTACCACTTTACTATGTTATTATCATGATTTAGCCCTTGTACCCTTTTCTTATGAGCTTTGTTTCGGAATATCACCTTCTTTCCATCCTGCATAACACTACCACTTTACTGTATTATCATGATTTAGCCCTTGTATCTACAAAGTATCTACTCTCCCATATTTCACCAGAAAAGCATAATGCTTATGTTCCTGGATTTTGTTTTGGACAAATTTATTACACTAACCCATGGGCATATTGGAAAAAATAATGATTTTAGCATTTAAATAATGAAATAATGTGAACGGGCAAAAGTTGTCACCATAGTACCCTTTTCTTATGAGTTTTGTTTCGGAATAGCATCATGAATATAACAAACCACAAAGACAACAATTATATCAGTTAATTTACAAGAATACGGTGTACTGTTTCAAAGACTATAATCTCCAGCAAAAGAAAGCTTTCATATAAAATTTGATACAGTATGTGTATTTCAAATAGGAAGTACTTTCTTAGTATCTTTACCATTGATCATATGTATATATTGTATCATAAGAGTTTCCTATTTATTGAAATATATCATTTTTGTATATTACCAGCCCACAACAGAAGAAATTGGGATCGTACGACAGTTCACATTTTCCTCCAGCTTACAGAGGATGTCAGTCATTGTGCGCAAGCTTGGTGGAAATATGTTTGAACTGTACACCAAGGGGGCACCAGAGATGGTGGCCTCACTGTGCAGGCCTGAGACAGGTATTCAGATCTTTGTGTAAAATGATGAATTATTAATTCTAAAAGGCCATTTAATGGAGTATGCCTAATGTTAAACATTTGGTTATAGTTTCACCTATATTTATGATTTTATAAATAGCAATACACTCTACAGACCATAAAGATAAATTGCA
The DNA here is from genome assembly GCA_003401595.1 of Venustaconcha ellipsiformis. Taxonomy (NCBI): domain Eukaryota; kingdom Metazoa; phylum Mollusca; class Bivalvia; order Unionida; family Unionidae; genus Venustaconcha; species Venustaconcha ellipsiformis. The sequence continues at coordinate 10,513 of QKMX01058991.1, forward strand.
GAAATTGACGTACCAGAGGTTAAGGATACTGGACATGAAATAGCAAAATTATGTTCATTTTAAATTGTAATGGCTATGTCATGGGATTGCTGGAATAGTAGACAACACAGAATTACATGCATCATATTAGCCAGATGGCATTATCATATCAGAATATTATGAGAATGGTACAAATATTAAATTTTGAAAAAAGGTTGATTTATACTGGGTTAGCTTCTAATCAAAACTATAAATAATGTGGTATTTTGGTACAATTTCAAAACAAGAGAATACATTCTACTTGATATATTCTGTGATTATCTGCATAAAAGTGCTATGTACAATAATTGCTATTTTTGTCTGTCTGTCTCTCTTTCTATCTCTAACTAAAGGACCAATAATATCCTAATAATGTAAACAATATTATTAAATAAACATCATGACATATATGTGTCTTAGTAGTTGCAATAGTTTGAACATCTTTCCTCAGAATATGTATCAGATCATCTCAATTAAAATAAAAATATTAAAATATAAATTTGATTTCTCTTTGGGGGCTACTCACTTGAAGAGGTTGTAATTTAGCTATGGATGATCCTTAACTTAAAGTGGTTTGATCCTGGCCTTCATAGATATTCCTCTGATCTGGTGTGTTTCCAAGGTCTGCATGGGGATTATCACACTATAAATTTACCTTGAAAGTTGGACTGACCCAGAAGCTATCAAATGCAGCTTAATCCCAGCCTTACTATCCCCCTTATTATTATATTCTACTGATCTGGGATGATCCCAAGGTCTGTGCTTGGGTGTTGCCAACATAATTTCTATGCTAGAGCTTGGTTGATCCCAAAGACTACACAGGTGATGGATGATCCACAATCATACAGTGCCTGAAAACAAAGGTGAAATTAAGGCATGTTCAAGTTTCTTAACTTGGCACGTGAACAAGTATACAAATCTGGGCTAAAACAGGCCAAACAAATTTCTTATTTTAAAAGAATTTTTATGTGAGAAGAAGGTAGAAAATATTCAACAGGATTCTGTCTGGCATGACAAGAAACATATTAAGGATGAATGTAAAATGCATGATCATCATAAAGAAGTCAATCAAAAAGTCTAAATTTTGATTGGCAACATTATATACATTATTATAGATTCATTTAGTCATGTGCTTCCTAAGCTTGATTTTGATAGATTCATAGTTATTATTATTATAGCATGTTATTATTCATGAACAGGTTGCCACAAATATGCAAAATTTGTTGACATGATAATACATTAATAAGACAGTTGTAACAGTTATTGATAGAAGTCCATGTTGATTGGTCCTAATTAGAGTAAATTATTGAGTAAAGTCAGTTCTGATTGACCTTTGAGTACATTCATCATTGACAAGATATTGTTACAGCTGAGCTCATGCAAAAGTCACCATATTTAATTTTATAGAAGTAATAATTAGGTAATATAAATTAAGTAGCATTTGAAAAGATCACACAGTATAGTGTGATCAATAGATATATCCTTGTTGGAAACACTATAATTAGTGCCATATATTGGCAAGTCATATTACATTGAATGTCTTATAGTGATAAAACCATGTTATAATGAGCATCTTGTATATGTGTGTGATTTGGATTTTTAATGTAGTTTTAAGAATTTTAGTCATATAGCTACAAGATCTGCATTGTGGCAGTTTTTAGTAATATCTAGCACTGGGGTATCACACTGCAGACATGTAGCATCATGTCCCACCTAGTCACATTA
>QKMX01059041.1:673-10678 GCA_003401595.1 Venustaconcha ellipsiformis
GTGGGGGGTCGCTGGGGTCAGCATTGAAAAACAGGGATGGTCAGTCAACAGGAAACATTTTCTTTTTGTTTGGCCCTGTAATAAATTTTTAAGTCCTTAGAAATTAATGTTCTTGCTTTTTGCTATACTTTCATTTCATTCTAATGTTGCACTTTATTAAAGAATGCACAGATATCAAAGTTTTTCCTTTTTGTAGATTTTTTTGCCATATTAAGGGATGAAATAATGTTAAGCTTGAATATTTAATTCTTGAATTTTTGCATTCAGATTTTATTTTTATAAATCAGCATGGCTCCAGCAATAAATCTAGAATGGACATGGTTTATGTCAAATATATTTGCCCTGTAGTGATTTGTGAATTTATAGGGCACTAATTTATATGCATTTTGTTGATCTATTGTTTTGTTTATTGTTCAGATTTGTACAGACCAACAGGAGAAATGTTAGGGAATGGTGCTTATGCTTCAGTACAGACCTTTAAAAATATGTCCAACAACAAAGACTATGCTGTAAAGGTATGTAGTTTAGACATTACAGTTTTCAAGGCATTGGCTTTTTTCAGTTAGTTTTATATCTTTTTAAAATGTGTCAAACCATAATAAATATTTTACATCACATTAGATTGTACTCCACATTTGCTACATTTTCTTTTACCTTAATGTTTTATATTGAAACTGAATCTATGCTATAATGGATGACTGTTTGACATTTCATCAATGTTCATAACATGTGAGTATCTTTATTATTTATCCACAAAAATAACAGAATTTTAATTCTTGTAGTGTTAAGTAGGATTTTAATGTGTTTTCTCACCCAACAGGTCATTCAGAAAGATACCATCCGATCCCGCAGCAAAGTTTTTAAGGAAATAGAAATATTTCACCTATGCCAAGGTCAAGATAATATCTTGCAGCTGTACGAGTACTTTGAAGAAGAAGATAGATTTTATTTAGTCTTCGACAAGATGGTGGGAGGGACCTTGTTGAGCAATATTGAGAGGAGGGGACACTTGACTGAGAGGGAAGCCAGCTTAGTTGTAAAATGCATTGCACGAGCCTTGGATTTCCTTCACAATAAAGGTAGGTGGGATGTGTCATGTTCAAGGTTTTTATTAATCTTGTCAACGTAAAGTTGTCGAAAGTCACAATAATTTTGATAACTTTTCATTTTCAAGGTCTTGTCGTGTATGGAAGAGGGTAAAAAAATCATGCCTATGATCCATTTTTCACTTCCAAACCAGTAACAGATAAACATTTGTGAGCTTGCACAGTCTAATGATACAGATGGACTTTTAAACGAAATATTATTTAACGAAATATTAGTGCTTCATTCTGTACTGTTCACACTGTTTACCATTCATTTATTATTTGATGTGGTGGTTAACTTTTCATAAGTTAATTTTCACATTGTGTATACACTGTAGATATTCAAAAAAGTGTTCCTTCTTAGTTTTCAAAGTATTTAATCCTGTTTTGAAGTTTCAATTATTTGTCTTTGTAGGTATCGCTCACAGGGACCTTAAGCCAGAAAATATATTATGTGAGAAGAAAGATGAAGTAGTCCCAATAAGAATCTGTGATTTTGACTTGGCAAGTGGTGTGCCTGTTGGCAGTCAAAAGGACACTTGTACCACACCAGAACTCTTGACACCTGTAGGATCAGCAGAGTACATGGCTCCAGAAGTTGTTGATGCTTGGGTTGGTGAATCCTTCTCATATGATAAGAAATGTGATCTCTGGAGCCTTGGAATAATTCTGTAAGTACTCTTTCACCTATACCCCATTTTCTTTTTACATCACTATTGTACTTAATAACAGCATACTTTGTTTTGCTTGGTTAATGAAAAAAAAATGTAAGCTTGCAGAAAGAAACCTTTGTTATTGTTCACCAAATGAGTAGGTTTAATGGGTGTTTCAGATAAATGCAAATTGCAGCTAATAATTTTTGTTTGCATCCAAGACCTTTGTATCTTGGATTGTACAAGGAAAAGTAATATTCAGCAACAGGTTTTGAAAAACCAAAGGATACATTTTTCTGCCTCTTTGTACATGTTGATATAAAAATGATCTTGTGAGAAGAAAAAGTGACAGTTCATTTGCTTTCTTCTGTTGCAGGTACATCACTCTGTGTGGTTATCCTCCATTTTATGGCCAGTGTGGAGTTGACTGTGGATGGAACCGAGGTGAGATGTGTCAGGATTGCCAAGAATTGCTTTTCAGCAGCATCCAAAATGGTTTTTATGACTTTCCAGAAAATGAATGGAATGTAATCTCGGAAAGTGCTAAGGACCTCATCCGTCACTTGCTGGTGCGAGATCCACGCAAGCGCTATTCTGCCCAGCAGGTTTTGAACCACCCCTGGGTATCTTGCCCACCTGCTGCTACGCCTCTCGCTACACCAAGAATACTTACTAGGTATGCATCTGTGCTAGTTTTCCCAAATTTCTCTGTAGCGGTAATGAATTATGGGGAATTTTAAAATCAGGATATAGGCAAGGTATGGGCATTTCAGGGACAAGTATTCTGAAGTAAGATCTTGTCAAAACAGATATGGGGAAGGTGTTTAATTTTTTTATTTATCAGTTATTAAAAATGTAAAAACTTTTAAGTTGCAAGTATGTTGGTGATTGTGTCAATTTTCAGCATCACCCAATGTCAATATACTGTCTTTTGACAATATTTTTTCACTCTGGCTTTCCATGTCTGAATTGTTTTAAACTTGGAATAATTGTTTACACCATCAGGATCTCTGATTTGTTTGAGAATGAGTGAAACCATGCATATTAATGAGGTGATGTGAGGTCTGAGCTTACCAGTCCTAGACTGTTTTTCAGGTTTGATTCTGTTCACACAGAATTTCCTTATGTTAATTGTATGTTTGGTAGGGACTGATGATTTAGCTTAATGTACCCACAGATCAGGGTCTGTACTGTTTGTTCTACAGATTAGTCCTGACAAATTGCACAGATCTAGATCTGCTGTTTTACGAGATGGCATGTCTGGGTCTGTACAATTGAGTTATCTTATAAGTGACTATATACAGTAATGGGGTTTTGTTTGCTACAATCAAATGGCAAGAAGAACTTTAGTGAATTTCTGTACACTGGTCTAATCAAACTGGTTTACTATTAAGGGCTGACCATTGCTTCTCATCAATAAATAATTTCATTGAGAATATTTAAACTTTATTGAAAGTATTGAGATAGCCCAGGCACCCCACCCCCACCAAACAAAAATTTCCTATTGCACTGGTTTTAAAATTTGTTAGGTAGTTTCTGTAAAGAGAATATATATTCTTTAATTTTTATGTATATACTAATTATTCTTTAATGAATAATTTATATTATGTACCGTGAGCTTAAAGTATTGGGCAAAACCAGTTCAGTTAGATGCACAACTCAATTTCAGAATTTTATTTTTATAACCTGAGAGAAAATAAATGCTAGGGTCAGCACTGAAAAAAAATGGGATTACTGGAAAGGCAAGTTTGTTGGTATTTTTTGCCTTCTACAAACTGCTTGAGCTCTCTGTATCTATCTGTTCAATTGTATTACAAACCAGGTAGGGAAAGCAGGTACAATCCAGTCTCGGTTTATGATTACATAAAATTTATGATTGAAGAGTTGCAGAACAAATTCCAGATAACCTTTCAGTGATTAAATTTGGATTGATAAGTTATGGTACCTGCTGACCAGGGTGAGTGAAATTTTTTAACCTTTGTAAATGGAGCGTGTATAAAAATGTAAGAATAGTAGGCATTTGGATTGAATGTATAATGTACTTGTTTCCAAATATTCAGCAATCTAAAGCTGTTTTTAATCAAAACATCTTGTATCTATAAGTGAATATTGCTATATTATTGATACAGGAACAACAGCACTAAGGACTTGGAGTCATTTGCTGAGACGGCCATTTCAATCAACCGCATGCTTCAGCAGCATTTAATTATTAACGAGCCCCCAAGATTTCTGCTGGGCCATCATCATCATAATGAGGAAGATGAGGGAAATGAAAGCGATGAAATCCATTCAGAAGAAATTGTAGTACCAGCATTTAAATTATCCCCACCCGCTTCTAACTTGGCAAAGCGACGTTCACCTTTGGAGGCCAGGACCAGTGTTGGTTCATCAGACTTCGATAGTGGCTGTTCACTGCCGAGCTCTCATTCATCCACAGGGGGAATCATCATTTAGTGCTATTTTCATTTTCATAGCTTTTTTATATAAATGCAGACATGTGAACAACTTTGTTCTGAAAACTAAACTAAGGGGTTCTTTGTAATAATGATTGTTAAAAATCTTATGCAAGTTGGATTGGAAATCTTGAATTTTCATGTGGAACTTGCTGACATGATCTATGGAAGAACTGCAACAGCTGCAGCAAGAGCTAGTCATATTTGTTTTTGGTTTGTTTTGAAACCTTCAGTACATGTTTGCCAACATTCATATAAAAACATTTCTAGAAAAATCTTGTATATTCACTTTAAATATTCACTTGTTTCCAGTGTTCATCTTGGTTCTTTCAATAATGTCCAGAAAATTAAGTAAAAACAAAGATTGTGTATATAAGTTAGTTAGAAGATTTTCTGACTATTCGTCAAACGATGGCATTAAAATAATTCTTTATCTTCAGCAGTATTTCATTTCATCAGACATCATTGCATTTGTCCATTCTCATTGGATCAGAGTTCATGTGGTCTATTTTTATCATGTTGTTGAAACTGTTTTTACAAGCAGTGTGTTACTTTGTTTACATTTTTACACTTTTGATATGTTTCACGTCTTTGCAAATGTCTCGTACATTGAATGTGCATTTGCAGCATGTTTGAATGTGTATTTGAGTGAAAAGAAGAAAATATTGTACAGTACAAATACATGGGTCCAAAATCTATTAGTAGATAAAAACATGTATTGTTTGGTTTGTAACACACTGTGAAGTTGTGAATTTCATGAGTGTGTATATATATTTCTTGACAATGTGACAAAAAGCACAAATGAATGCATTGCTTGTTCACTGGTGCATTCTGTGATTATAATTCTCAGTTTAAGATTAATTGCATAATTTTATAGTATTGTCTTATATCTTGATGGTGCCATTCATCAGTGTTTGAGTTTAATTTATGCAAGGAAATCTAAATCTGCTCAAACATAGCAAAGCAAAAACGTGCACTTGCCCTAAAGTGCATATGAAAAACCCGGAATGAGATCATCGGGTTCATGCAAATTATAGAATTTTTCTGATATTCACAAATTCATAAAACCAGATATGGCTTGTATTGATATTGACAACATTTTGAGGATGCATGGGTGGGAATGGATTCTGAAAGATGTTTTCATCTCACAATATAGAGAAAACTAATTGTTAGAAGTGTAAATGTGCGTGCATCAGTTTGGGTGTCGGTAAAATTATAAATAACTTTTGTTCACTAGATCTGTAAAATGATATTCCATTTAAATCCAGTTGCAAAGAACAATTGATGTCTGAGGCAAAAAAAATGGTGCTCGTTCTAATAAAATGCGACTGAATTCATCATCATTGTTAATGCCAATACATAGTTCTGAATGTGTTCGAAAAGTGAGATTATTCCATGGTTGTGTTATTCAAAGTGCTTTGATTTTGTAATTGTGCTATGTTCATGACTAAGGTTGGTGGTATGTAAAACTTCCACTGATGAAAAAATTTCTATTCTGTACATGTTAAAAAGATATTTTTGTATGTCGAAAGTGCCAGTACATGATCGGGTGAAAATATGTAGGTCATTCTCTTTAGTTTTACAATTCAGTTTGATATGTAATTCATGATCTAAATTCATAGTAGAATTAGGGTTTTTTAAATGCCATAGTAACAAGTTTCATTCTCATTGGCTGGACACTTTTTATTTATATAAAATGGAATTTTTTATAAATTTTTTTTTCTCTTGTAGAAAAAATATATTTCTAAATCTAAGAATATTCATTTATGAATTTTTGTTTTCCATTGTGAATTTAAAATTTGTGTTAGATATGATTTTTAATTTCCAATACTTAAGGTGTCTGTGATAATATTTTGATTGCTCTGTTGTGGCGGCGTGATATTGTGTTTGTGATGTAAGAAATGCCTCGTTAAAAGCAGATGAGCTTCCATTATGTCAAACCAGACAACTGCAAGCGTCAGTGATGATTATGTCTGTTTTAATGGCTCATGATTTTTTTCCAACTGTTCCTAAGATGAAAGTGCATTTTCAGCTTTTGAAATGACGCCGGATTAAATAATAGACTTTTTAACATAGGAGTCAGCCTTCCTTAGAAATTTTTTTGTCTCGTTACTGAAAGCAACTCGTGTTATTAGCAACATTTGCCAATCTTCCACGCAAGGAGGACTAAAATACGAGATGTATATAATGTTGAGAAGGAATAACTTTATATTTTCTCAGATTGGGGTTTTCTCTTGCCTTTAGTTGATGATAACAAGTCTAATATTTGATCTTTTGATGCATTAAAAAAGATTATTATAATCAAGAGTGGTCACAGCAAAGAGCAAATTTCAGATAGGTCTATTACAGATTGGCATATCATTTTATAAAACATTTTTCCATACAACATTCTTTTCACAGATTTGATTAATTTGAAAGGCCTGTTTTAATTAATGGTGGCATTAATAATGGAATGATTAAGGTAAAATACAGATCTACTCATCGTGACATTTTTATTGTTTCATGAGAAATCAAGTATTTTATCAATTTGTAGCTTATTTCACATAAATTTGAAAGCAATGTTTTTTTTTTCTAAATCTATAAAATCAAATGAACTTGAAGAATAATGTTCCTTATAACTGAGGACATGTATTTATCCCAGAGGTAGCACAATCTTTACAGAGATTGAACCCCCGGTTTAATCTTTGCCGATTTTAGTGGTCTTGAGCAGTCTGTTGTAAATATCTTTTTTTTTTGTTGGATAATTCACTCTGTTTGTATTTGGTCTCCAAGGAACATTAAAAATATGACATATGTTTACATTCCATCAAGTGTTGCACACAATATTTAAAATATTACATTCTAAAAACTTTTGCTGAATTTTGATAAAGACTTTGATCTGAAACATAACATAAGGTCACAAGTCATGACTAAAGCAATGTTATAGTTGTACTGTAAGCTTATTTCTGTGTGCTAGTGAATGTTTTTTTTTTTTAGATCTGGCCAAATTCAGTCATGCAAAGAATCTATTCTAATGCTTTTCTTACGGCAGAGAATAACTTCTGTTATACTGTCATTCCATACTTGTTCGGGGTTCTGTATTAGAATTTTATTACCTGCTCGATTTCCATTCAGAATACATGGTTTATGATGATATTTTAGCAAATGCACCCTTCCAATTGTCCGGCCACCACCAGCATACCTTTTAGATGTAGATTGAAGTTCAGGTACCTTGTCATAGTTGTAATTTTCATTTAAAAACATTTTTCTTAATGTGTTTTACTTGACCTCTACATGGCTTGGAATATTGGGAGTCCTTAAAGAGAAGCAGAAGTTTGAAAAGGTGCAGCATCTTTTATATCTTAATGAGAGTGGAATGGCATTTACTTGCTTGTCTAGAAAAAGTCCATACACAAAACCTATGGTAAAAGTGCAATATGATGATCAATTGTCAGGAATGTATTCAATCATGAAATGCAGTATTTTTTTACTTTTTATGTTTCTTTTTTTAATTTGAAAAATGATTATCATGAAATTACAAACCTGGGAGGCATTTTCAGAACACTTGTAGATTATTTTTTTTTTACAAAAGCAAGATATTTATTGGTTTGCCAGTCAATTCAAAGAGTAAGCTTACAAAATTAATTCCCATGTGACTTAAAGTAAGTGTGGGCCTGACAAATTTTTAAAATTCTTGTGCACAAGAATTTGTTGATTTGTGCATGTGAATAAAAAGCTGTTTAATATAGATGACATGTTTTTGTCTTGATGTGTTTTATGTGTAACTTGTTCTGTCAGACTATATGCATGTGCTACTGTATTGCTACAATAGTAGACACAGCCTTTGTGGTGGACACCAGATGTTGACATGCAATCTGAAGAATTTTTTTTTTTTTAAAAAAATTGTTCTTGCTGTATCTCAAACTGATCAAATAATCAGACTGGTGTTTAGAACTTGCAGATGAGCAAATTATTGTAGTGTTGCATTTAGAAATGATTTTTAGAACCAGTTATGCATTGGGCCACCAGGATCAAAGAATCATCTGCCTCGTTAAAGATGGCTAATCTGAGTGTCTCAGGGCTGAAAGGTTTTATACCTCTCATTGAAAGTGTTATCTCGATTTGAAGAAATAAAATAGTGCCATCAAGATATGTTGTCTGTCTTCAGTATATATATATAGCTTAATCTTCAACATATGTTATACATGCATCCATTTACCAACATGTTTTTCAGTTTAAGAAGACATGCATTTAAAACATGAGCAATGTTTATCTACTTCTTTTCATAGTTCATTTCTTCATTATTTACACTTCACCATACTGTGTTTTAAAGTTTGTGAATATAGGTACCCTACACGTTTATTCTCAGCAAAAGCAATGTCAGAATGGTGACCAAGAAAAGGAGTATTACTGAACTATTTTAATAGTAGATGCACTCTGTGATTGCACTGTTTACATTTAAAACTACTTCTGACGAAAAGGATGTTTTTGTCTGTTTGAAACTCAAGACAATATCACATGAGAAATTCTCAATTTCCGATTGGCTTACTAATAGTTCATTTCACGACAGGGCGCTTTTAACTTGTTTCATTACACTGTTTAAAGTTAGTACCCTTACCATGGGTTGACGTAATACTAAATCGATTTTTGCCCTCTTCCTTGGAAACTTGTTACGGAGTGTGTCCAAACTGGTATACTATTTCCAGACAAAACTAAAGTCTTCTATCTATCAGACATAACTGGAGAACGGGCTGGATCTCGATCTCGATCTCTCTCTCTCTCTCTCTCCACACACACACATACGCAGATTATTAGAATTAATGGTGCTATCACCTATATAAACAACCTCTGTCCTGAAAATGTGAGGAAAAGTTGCAGTTAATTACGAGTAAAATTCCACTGGATTCTCTTGATAGGATATTTGCTGAAATAAAAGACTTTTTAATAATAAAAAAATTAATTTCAACATTCATGTACAGCTACATACCGGTTGATAATTTTGTTAAAATGCCCTCGAAAATACTGCAAGCTGGAGAGATTAATTACAAAAAAATACCGGGAAAATGACTTCGATTGTTATTTTTTTTTTCCTCAATGGATGTCCTATTGTTTATTTTCATTATATGTGAATTTAATTTCTCGACTAGGGATAAAAGTACGCAGCCATACCCACTCCAACCCCGCCTGCAAATATTTGTAGATAATATGCACCTCCGTTGGGCACATAATAATGAACACTAGATTTTGTCAAATGGAGAATTTAGATTGAAGGATTTCATATCAATACAGTATAAAGTTAAGTTCAAAATCGGTTACATTGAACAGGTACACAATACTGTTTCCTCCACCACCCAACTTTAGGGCACGCGCACGGTTCTTCGGGAAAATAAATTACTATGAACGTACAATGACCGGTGCCATCGTAACAACATTGTAGGCTCTAGGCACAGCAGTGCACTGGGGCTTCCTACCTCCCATACTATTCATTACCAATATGGGCAGCATGATGCCCCTAGAAGCGTGTGGCCCTGGGCAGATTACAATAAAGAGGCAACGAAGGAATGAAGCATATGACCTGACTCGGAAGATGCAATAGTGAAGTTGATCATAGTCTTGTTCATAATGGAGTGGATAGTTTTAGAGCTGAATGGGGGGGGGGACTCGTTTATTCGGTCCGATTCTGTACTGGGTGACCAAGTGTGCTACGGCTGTCGCCTGTGCAGATCACGGACATCTCAAGTCTGTCCGCGTGGGATCGATTCTTAAGCCATTTGCTAGTTAGGGGTTAAATGAAAAGTTCATCGTATTTTTTTTTTTTTTTTTTTTTTTTTTTTT
>QKMX01059151.1:0-11034 GCA_003401595.1 Venustaconcha ellipsiformis
GTGTGTGTGTGTGTGTGATTTAGATTTTTAACGTAACTGTAACAAAATATAAGGAGAGAATTGAAAAATCAGATTTCTTGTGTTCATCTTGTAGCTACAATTCTGTAGATATGTTTTATTTTGTTCTTAAATATTATTTGAGAGGAAAATCATTTGTTTGTACTGTTCAGTGGAAATATAAAGTGCTCATTGTTTGGACTATGATATTCTAGAAATTGAATTGTTCAGAAAACTCGTGAATAAATCAGTATTAACAACGTCATAATTCTTGGCGGATATGTACATGTTCGGTTCTGAAGTTCATACTGACCTTTAAATTCCTTTGGACTTCAATATAACTCTTCCAGGATTATTTTGGATTCACTTCATAGCACTAATTTCCTCTCACATTTTCAAAATTGTTTATTAAGTTTTATAAAACTTGTTGACTTTGCTTTGTTCGTTACTTAGCGTATGACCGTAAAGTCTTAATACTATCTCTCAGGGCTGTGGAAGATGCAGATGCAAATTTCCATCACAAAGGTCAGAGAGTGAAATGGAAAAAAATCGGGAACATAATGAGATTCTTGACTCCATCCAGTCCAGTTCCATTTCAGTCGAAATATATGTTGATAACAGCTATACTAAGCATATTTATATGTCTACTTTAAATTGATTTTGGTTTTGCTTCTTGCCTTGTCATAGAATCTTGATTGATCATCTTTCACGGGGTAGGGTACATTAACCTGATGAATCTTTATAAAGGAAGACGACACTGTTGATGATAAATTTGCATACACGGTGATCATAACTGACACTGAATACTCATCTTCTGGCAGAGCAAAATTTTAAATTTAAAATTGTCCTGAAAGCCGAGAAAACTGGCTTGATCAGGCAGAGCAAACTTTTAAATTTTTTGATTGTTCTGAAAGCCGAGAAAACTGACATAGATTATAGTGAGTCCTAATTGTTGTCTTTATAAAGCCCTTAACAATATAACATCTCTACCAGAGACAGTGGAAGCATTGTCCAATGTTTGTCCTCATATTAAGATTTTCTAAACGAAATGAAAATGCTTGGAAATGCTTGATTCTTTATTGGGATACTTTATGGATATTCATGTTGAGAGTTTTCGAATTTTACAAAAATCTAGTGAATCAACATTGATTTAGTCGTATGCAATATGTATTGCTTTGGAAAAAAGTTTGCTAATGTTTTTTTTATACATTATTATTTTTTCTAATTTATTGGTGTTTTTAAAGAAGTGCTTACCAAGGTAAACACTGAGAAACCAATTATCATGCTCGCGTTAATTTTTAATTAAGAAGTGTTCTCATATTAGAGCACTACACTTTGTATATGGATGATTACAAACAGAGCGTTTAACACTTGAATGACTTCGAAAGCAAATTATCTCTCAATTTTGGTTTTACAGACAAGAGGCAGGTAATGTAACAATATGGTTAAGATTATATAATGTTAATATATATTCCATAGGGACAATAGCTACATAATTGTGTTGTTCAATAACTTCAAAGGAGATCTCATGCTAATATACTAACTTTATCAGGCAGAGCAAAATTCGCATGTTTCATATTAAACCTTCGTACTTCTGATCGTCAGCTCTCTTGAATGTTTAATCTTAAGTCCCTCTCATAACTATTCATTTGATACTTGTTTTTTTTTTTTTCTAAATGTCGCATTCATTGTCGAAAGAAGCGATCTAGTATTTACAAATAACCTTACTTCATCTATCTTTGTGTCTATCAGCCTAATATAATACTGCTTTACACCTTAAATATTCTGCTTACAGAGTCAAGAATTGGGGCCATAGACTCCGACAAACCTGTTGGTCCAATAAGTCCCGTCCCTGGTGGAAGTGTATATATATCTAATTACGGATATAAAGAAGGAATAGCTATTTCAGCATGCCAGACTGGAGGAGTTTGCGACTTGCATACTACTTCGGGATTCATTCAAATGATCGCCCTTGACATTCGCTTTTCCTATGATATCCAAGGGAAGTGCGTACAGAGGCTTGTGGTAAAGGATGGAGATAAAGAGAAATCAATCACCTGTTACGACAATAATAATTTTGAGGCAAGAATTTTATATACAAGTAAAACGAACAACATTTCCTTTCGACTAGACAATACATACTTGGAACAAGGCGGGATGTTCTGGATCAAACTCACAGGTAAATGTGTTTATAAAAAAAAATGTTTATTGAAAATTAACTTGTATTAAAACTTAACCAGAATTTAAAATGAATATTGGAGAATATGTTACTTCAGAAAGGTCAATATAAAATGTTCAATTATGTTCATTTAAATGTTTAGCGAATTAATATACACTACGATAGACTTATATATTGAGAGGGTTGATTTTGTTCCTTTGTTTTATATTGAAACGAAACTCACGTAAAGGTTCAGTATTTGACGGTCAAAGATATAGATTGCATCTGATTTTACATTAAGCAATAATGTGTAGCATATCCAAAAGGAACGCATTCTGTTTAATCTGATTAAACTTTAGCTCACTTGATAATAATTACATATGACAGCGATATAGAAAGGTTCATGGTTACATTTGTCGTGAGCTTTTCAAAATTTCCGATCCCGTTATTTTAAGTAACCTATCAAACATTTGGTTGAGTTACCGTTATGATGAATATTTTCCGAATGACGTCCGCCATTATGTAAACGTGAAAGCTTGAGATAAAGTGTTTACTGTTGTGATATCTTATAATTACAGCTACTGAAGTCAGTGCCAGTCTGAGGATGAACTGCGGTCCGCAAGTACCCGTGTATAACTGTGGTGATAGTTTGCCCATCTCGGAGCCAATACAAGGTGGCACTGGAGATGGTACGTATTCATAAATAAGTTATTTTATATTACTGTACCTCAATCGGTTTTTAAAAATGTAAATTATTGCTTGATGTGTCTTACAATAGACAATTAAAGAGACATATATACTGAAACTTCAATCTATACCATTAGAGAAAATTTTGATTATGGATCGTTTAAACAAATCACTAATAGTTTGAAAATATCAGATTTGCTCAAAGAAGGAACACTTGCTGAGATAAATAGCTAATTGATATGAGTTACGTAATCTATGAAATGTTCATAGAAAAATTAAAGACTAGTTTAATTCGGAGCAAGGTGTTTGCCTGTAAAATTTATATATGCAATATGTCGCGAAAACCATATCCGTACGACAGGTACTGGACTAATTACATGGTAGGTATGTTCTTTTTGCCTCAGCAGCTCTCATTAGGCATACATATCCTTACGCTGGTGAGCAAAGACGGTGAGAATAACAATGATGGTTTCGCATAATTCATAGCGTGGGTTGTATCATTTTTCGGCGACCACATTTGATTCCAGACAAAAACGATGATGTGTAAAATATATTTCCTGTATCCTCCTAACAATTACAATCAGAAATTATCTAAATTTTGTACGAAACATGGAAACGCGTTTAAACCTTATAAATAAGGTATGTATTAATTTATAACAAAACCCAATCTAGGTCTCTGTTATTTATTCGTACTATTATTTAATGTGCCATGCACCTTTACAAATTTAATTTTTTGAAGAGCTTTTACGTTGAAACAAATTGATAGAGTTTTAATGAAAATCATTATAATCATGCAATATTTTGAAAGTTCGCAATCGGTGTAAATATAAATGCCGTTAAAAGAATTTTGGCCTCCATTTATGCTAGCTATGTCAAGTTAATTTAAAGATAGGCAAAACCTGAAGCTACTTTGGACATTATTGCAAAACTGGTGCTAATCGTATGCAAGCTGGATGTCGAGCGTGTACTATGACATTTCTGGACTAGCTCGGAGTTTTTAGAAAGGCTTTATTGAAATTGAAACTGTTGCTACGGGAATCATTATAACTCATAACATACATACTCGTAATCCTTAGGGTAGATGCATTTGTGAGTTCATGTGATATGCACATTTTGTTCAATTCATTCCATACCTGTATCAGGTACTACAAAGGACGACAATAAAGTGCCAACCATAGTTGGAGCCGTATTGGGAACACTTGCGTTGTTAGGTTTCGCCACTGCAGCTGCACTTGCTTATAACAAACTGAGGAAACCGAAAAGTTCAGATGTGAGTACAAACAAATGCAAAATTATATAAGGCAACGCATTTTTAATATGCCTCATCATTCATAGTTTCATATTTTCTTGTTATTACGCTTGTTATTAATGAGGATAGGTAGATAACAGTTTTGAATCGCATTACTAGGCTTTTAAAGAGTTCAAATCACGCAAAGTTAATATTCTGCTTGGAAATATAACAGACCGGAGAGCAATCTGCACGTAGCATCAGATACCCAAAGACTTATCAACAACTGTCACGCATTTAAAATTCTCGATATTGTCCAAGCTCGTATGTACAAGTGCGATTGTGTTTCAAAGACTGCATCAACATACGAGGGTTTTCTCAAACTTTTGTGGACACCGTGTATTAAAGCCAAATAAACCAAGCTGGAATACTTAATAAAGCAAAAATTATGCATATCATTAAACCATTTCTGAGCATTTGAGTATATTCTGGTAAAGTTGTTTGCGTCTCCACTATGAATTCGATCATTTCTTTGAGGTGCAGTTTTGAATATCCTGATCATCTGTTCGCGTCATGAGTCGAGCGACAGGTAGTCGAGAATAGCTGGAACGTAAAGAGTAACGGGACAGGATCTCGTGTTCTGTACGAATGTAATAAACAGCGTGTACGACTAAATATGGTATAATTTGCATCTTGGTCAGTTTTATGTGGACGTTAACTTGCTAGATAAATATGCTTTTATTATTTTATCAATACATCTATGTAAAAACAAGACACTAATTACATTTCAAAATTTATTTTAATAATAGAGTTCAGACTTTGAGTCACGATCGAAAAGCAATGATGACGAAAATGAATTTGAAGTCTCAGATATTAGTCCTATAATCAGTCTTCCTCCTGGATTCCACGGACCCGAGAAGTCACCGGCTTTCGATGCCAAGCAGATAGACCCAATGCACAGGAACCAAATGCCGAATGACTCTATTAAGCTCAAGCGAAAACGTCTGAAGAATAAATACGCCGATGGATTACCATGTGTGGATTGAAAATCTCCAGTCATATATTGTTTTTCCTCATTTCTATAAAATAATATGTCCCTTTTCTTTCTTGAAATCGGTTGTTTATTTTAACATAAGCAAAATATGCTTGCACAGTTTGCAAGCATCTACATAATCACATTAATATATTTTTAAAACTTAGTTTTCGTTGCCAAAAGTAAACTTCCTAACAGCCTCGTGCAAACATGTTGGCACACTAATAAAATAAGTTTAGGATTCCATTATCGATGACCGCAATTGTAATATCCATACAAACTAACGCGGGCATGCACATCAAGACCACTATGAAAGCATTGATATAAATATGTGACACTAACACCATGGTCATAGAATTGAGTGAGCGTGTCAAAAAAACTTTGGTCTTTTGCAACATTTGCAAACAATGTCTTTGAAACATCGATATATTATAACAAAACTGTGGTTTGAATTTTAAGCCTTGTTTAATATTTTTATTTACAGGGATATTTTTCAAGACTTTAAACAATATTTATCATAGAGCATGAACATCCTCGGCATTTTGACACCGAATCCTTAAAATAAACGTTCTCGTTGTACGGATAAATTATGAAATAAGTTGATGTGTTTAGTTTCAAACATTGTAAACTTCTGTTGGTTAATTATATTCTTTTATAGTTATGCATCACACTAACTTATATTTTGATTTTATTGATATTGGGGCATAATTAGTTTAGGGGCTATAGTGAATATACAGAGACAGTTCTTTTTATGTATTTTGTTTTTAATTGTTGGTTTTGTATTTATAAAGCAATGTTCACATTTTGTAACTACGATATCTTAGTTGAGAGTATAACACTAAATTCATTTTGTAACTACCGTATGTTTAATATATACTGTATGCAGTGAAATATATGAATTAAGTGAGAAAAACCGTAGTGCACTGGTTCGTTTTCTGACAAAAAATATTAACAGCAAGACGATTATGTATCGGAATTTTGCAAAAATGTAATGACGTTATCCCTACTCATTCCTTAACTAAGCATCATTTTAGAAAACAAATAACAAACATCGGAAATTCTTTTTACAAGCACATTTATTTTTGCACTACATGGTGTATATACACTCTATTTCTCTCTCATAAAAAGTCAGCTTAGATAACCGAGAATGTGTGTCGTTATTTTCTGTCAAGCTACACATTCGACGGTTTGATTGGATTGTTATCTCATGTACTGCTCCCCGACTGAGCTAATTAATAGCCTCTTAGAGTCCATAATATTGGGACAATTAGGAAGGAGATAAGAAATGGAGTGTCAGATATCTTATGAGAGAATGTCATCATTTTTGCCTCAGAAGATCGCCTGTTTTATATCCTAATTAGTTCTCGGAAGGTTGCATATAATGGACATATTTATTTTTTTTTAAAGTGAAAAGTGGAATAATTGTATTCTAAAATATATAGTTGAACACCTGGAACTCCGTAAATCTGCTACTTATTTTGTCATATGTTCACAACATTATTCGCATTTTCAGTGACACCACGGTGCTTTGGATCAGATACGTTCGGTATTGTTATCTAACTCAAAATCCATCAAGAACGTCTAATATCGGATGTGCTAAAATTTAATTATAGTTTGCTCAAAAAGCATCGTATATATCATTTCCATTTTTTTACTTTCTTAGTCATAGTGCTTTGGAAAGACAGAGACCACTCTGAAAACGAATTTCAAACCACTCTTTTATTTGTCATCTCCCTGCAGTCAACGATAACTGCCTGCTAATTGTCATGCTCGCAACAAACATAGACCGTTTGCGCACAAATTATAACTTATCTCCATCAATTTTAACCTTTCGTTTCGTCTAGAGTAACAATTTGGAATTATAACTGAGAATGGTTATGAGTTCCAACAGCCTAACAGATGCCCATACCCGGGTATTGACTGACAATTCACATTGCTTGTATTTTGAATGCTTGCAAATAACCGACTAGATTAGGAAGGTATGATCGGTTGATAAAATTAGTATACATGCAATTGAACCCGAACATATACTAATATTGACTTGTTGCTTAGCAATTTTACAATATACATATATCATCCTTTCGAACAATTAAAATATCGAAAGACTTTTAAAACCAAGTAATGAAACACCCCCAATATAGCAATTGAATGCATGTAATTTAATTTCAGTTCTCGTTTTTTTAATATAAGTAAACATACTTACCATGTATACTATAATATGTCATAGCGTGCTATAAAAATACGTAGAGAGAGAGAGAGATTATAGGGTTAGGGTTATGTGGTAAATTTTGGTGGTAACTTCATATTTATTATTTGCTACGTCACGAATAACATCTTTATTAATTTTTGTATAACTAGTATATTCAACTTCAAATTCTAACAAAGACTACGAATAAATTATATTTGTTGTAATTTGTCAGTTCGGCATGCAATGAGCGAAAGAATGTAAAATAGTTTCGGTATTAGTTGCATGAGTTTGTATTGATTATGTGTCGACTAAAAATAAAATTATTAACTGAATGATTGGCAATATAATTGTATCCTAAATGAATAGACAAACTCTACTCTTTCCTTTAGATATAAGCATTAAAATTAGTACTCCTAGTTATATTAGACATTCTTCGATTGAAGCTACGTAGCATTTTTTTATTAGATTTTTTTTACCTGTGTGTTTTTATCTCTACTCTCTTTTGTGCGATTGAATCCTGTATCGTCAAGACTTAATTTTTCTAGAGCCAAATTACAACATGCATTGAGCTCCAAGCATTGATTGATAATATTTTATATTGGATATATTAGATTTGTATGACAATATAGAAATTCGTAGCCATTTGCCCATGTCAAGTCTGATTATATTCATTTTTATCTAAATGGGTCTAATTAGTCTGATGCAATGTCAACTGTGCTTAAGAAATAAGCTCTTAGAAAAAGCCAAATGACCTCTAAATATTAGATACAAAGTGTAAAGTTATTCGATAATAAAAACGATGAAGGTTAAGATAATGTGATAGTGATAATTACAAAAGAATTGGTAGGAATCACTGAGCCAGAATATTTCGAAAATAATTTATGAATTTCTGAATTATAAGTCGAACTAGTGTCCAAACATTTTTGGGATTGCGAGTGTGTACATTTTCAAACATTGTAATTTTTGGTGGGGGAGAGAGATGGGTAGGAACAAGAAACAGAAGGATAGGAGAGCCTGGAATTATGTCTTCCATACTATTAACTACCAGGTAGCATGTGAATAGAGGTCATAATGTATATATAATGTGACAGTACAATGCATTTAACTAGCCGCCACATTTCCTATCGTTATCGTACCTGTGTTCCAGATGGTGTTCAATGACAGCATAAAACAGAATTATGAAACAGTGAAGTTAATGATTAATTTTCTATAGATAACTAACTCATGCACAGATGATCTGGTCTTAAACACAGTGATATTGCATCATAATAGTAGGAATAAGTATGACCGCTAAAATAACGTTAGGTTTGTACGTCCCAGGAACTTTTGGGAGTGATACAATGATTTATACCAAACGAGAACTTCCCAATATGTGTACTCAAGCATACTATTTCAATGAGATAGTAGGGTTATAGTACTAAAATTCTGATAAACATAAATTGTCAATGGAAACGTGAAACACTATAAATAATGATGCAACATTTCAAACATCAGGGACATATACTAATATTCAAAATGCAAGTTAATTACAGTCGTAACCCTAGCCATAACGCCACTCAGAATACCACGTGTTCCTATTATGACGCCTGTATAATATGCATTCAACTAAAAAAACGTAATGATAGTTCTGTTCTTGCTACTCGGTTCATTTCAGTTGTCTTTAGTTAAAAACAACAGTTTTCAATACACAAAGGAAGGCAAGTAATATTATCAATCTGTATATTTTTATGATAACTTATTTTAATCGAAATCAAAGAACACCCATAATGCAAATATATTTACCTGATGTAAATAAAGCAATCTATCGATTTTAGTCCAGCACATTTTGTTTTGTCTTTGAGAATGACATATCGTTTTCAAGTGATTTATTTCAAAGAATATTGCTTGTTAAGTGGATGTTACTGAGATGTGCGAAATATTAATGTTGAATCAAATTTGAATACAGTTTGTGCATATACAAGAGCAAGGTGATACATGGCTTTTGAGCACAGTTTGAAATGAAACTGAAACAAAGTCCGTTATTCACACTGACTAAGCATCAATAGAACCTACCTATTAATATTCAATGACCCAAGCGTAATTAAAAATGCTGTTAGCACGTATAGGTTCAATTACATTCCCATTCAATGGATTCATTTACTTCTCTATAACATTGAAAGTAATCAATTAATTATTTGTGAGTCAGGTGCTGCGTGTTTTAACACTTCTGAATCAAACTTTATTCATCAAGAATACGAGATATTTTTTCAGAAACATAGAGTTGATGCTCTCCCTTTGTCTTGGTATTTATGTTATGTAGTTTTAGCGATGTTAAGAGCAAATTTAAAAGCTATCTTTACCCAGGAAAACCATTTTAGTTGATATTTCTTTTTTTAGGGTGTTAATCTAAGTCAGATATGAACTTAATAAATATCGATGTCATAGTAGTAACTATGTAACCTATCATCAGCATCACGGGGTACGGTCTTTGTTTTTGAGGCTTGTTTTTTTAAACAAATTGTTGCATTTCTCATAATGTGGCAGAAAAAATATTTTTGAGAAAACGATTGGCTTCTTTTCGTATAAATGTCTCAACAAATTGCATCACGGAACTCACTTAAAGATGGATGCATTGAATCTCCTTTTCCAAATCTAAGAAATATCTTTTCCTGTCGTTTAAATGTGTCTTATTGATAATATTTCGTGTCAGGCAGACTAAAATAAATAATGTGTATGCTAGTTGGCTGATCTTAAACCAAATGCGGATTCTGGACCAGAACTCNAAAATAAATATATTTTGACATTTTGTCACCACCTGAGACCTCTTTCCTTAAAAAACCACCCATATCCTCCAAATGTTTCAGTAAGATAGTAAGCGGATTCTCAACTAAATGCGAATTCTGGACCAGAGTCCCCCACACCGACACCCCTACCAAAAGTGGAGACCTCTAGATTTATTTATAAATATCTACTACTGTTGTAACCATATTTTATAATAATCTTTTACATATATGATAACTCTCATTGGTAGGATATCTGTTAACATACTGTAAAAAATACAAAATTTGCGTATTAAATCGTCCATATAATATTTTATACATAGCAAATAAGATCGTATTTGATCAAATAGTTTTTTGTAAGTTATACTTGCTGTGTTACAAGAATTTATTTGTTGTTCCATTGTAAGGTTAATTTCTTTTAAAGATGTTGAAAGATAGACACCGACGCAAGATTATATTAACAAAAAAGGGATTTAATAATGCTCAACTAGAAATTATATCAGAGCTAGTCATTAACAATGGCAAATATGTCATTGCTGGAAGTATTCTACGGTAGTATTTATTTCTAAATATCTACTACTGTTGTAACCATATTTTATAATAATCTTTTCATATCTGATGACTCATTGGTAGGATATCTGTTAACATACTATAACATTGTTTTACAAAAAATGTGTAATATTTTACTAGTGCATCAATAACTTGTTTTGGAATTTCTTCTGAAATATGATTTAAATCTATGATATGTTTTTTTCATTATGTAATATTTTGTACAAAAACAATAGTTTTGGTACCATGAATTGAATCAAGAAAATCACGAAAATTATTATTGTTAGGATGAGCTAAAATAATTCTGTATTTGACATAAACATCTTTATCTATTAGTAACTGGATTGGAACACTATCAAGTACCAAGATTTGTAGATAAAGTTGGTTGAAAATGATTTATATGTATGTATGTATGTATGTATGTGTGTATGTATG